>JAODAL010086394.1:0-10265 GCA_025379985.1 Phyllomedusa bahiana | reverse complement strand
AAAAAAGGTCTGTATTATAGCAACCAGGGGGCCCCCTTCAGGAGAGATCAACAGGTCTTAGTTATAGAAACCCAGTGCTGGCAGCGATCGGAGAGACCCAAGGTCTGTGCTATATTTCCCGGGGAGCGTGCGCCCATACAAGGGAGATTCTAGGAATAGGTAGGCAGTTAATTGAATATTTGAAAAGTGTTTTTTTTTGCAAGATCTTTAACATAAAAACCCCAGCAAACCCCAAAAGAGGGGGCGACCCTTTAAAAGGCGCCATTGGACTGTTAGATTTTGCTTTCATAATTGTTCCTGTAAGGGTGGGTTCAAATTGATTTATATTCCCCTGAGGATCTGTCAGGCTATGTGAAAAATAACCCTGGCTTTTTTTTTTTTTTATGCGCAGAATCATAGGATAATGGGGCAGATGTAGCCCTGTGTGGGAAATTTTCAGACTATTTTCAGTGCATCAATTATTTTCGGGATTTAAATAGCTAGTTTTTTTCCCCCAATGGGTTTGATGGTATCTGTCCGTCCTTTTTTTATGGTACCCCAAGGGATCCCTTGAACCAATGTAATATGTACTGTGACCCCACCAAAAGTGCTTGTGGTGTTTGGGGGGCCCCAGGCACAGCCTGCCCGGGGGCCCTGTGGGTTAAGCCAGCCCGGGAATAGGATTGGGGGGGGTTATTGTAGTAGGGGGAGTAGTACTGTGTTTAAAGAAGGGTGAAGCGGGATTTGTTTGGCGAGAAACTTGGCCCTTTGAGTTTTGTTCTTTTTGATTTAAAGAAGAAAAATTTCCATGCTGATTGTCCCCAGCACAGTGGCCAAGGAACCGAGGAGCTGAGTGAAGAGCCCGTCCCTTGAAAAAAGGGGTTTTGGATTCTGTGGAAAATTTTGGGGACTATCTTAAAGCGTGAGTTGATTGCTTAATTTTAAAGAACCAGAAGAAAAGTCCCAGGTTGTGACCTTTCTGGGTGTGTTTGGGTTGACCCTTCAAATCAATAAATTTTTGTGTTGTTCCCCCATCTATGTTTGTTCTGTTGTTGATGTTACTATAAGGGACCCCAAAGGGGAAATTTGTCTGGCGTGGTTTTGACCGCCCGAGCGCAATACCAGGGGTGGTCGAAAGGACCTACAAAGTCTTCAAGAGGTGGTCTTAAAAGGGGGGTCAGGGGGGGAAAAAAACTTTTAAAGAAAAATTTAAAATTGGGTGCCTGCAGGAGATCCGTTTCCACACAGTGCCCAGCAGGCTAGAGCAAAAGCAACCCCCCCCAGTCCAAGGGGGTGTGTTTTGGGAAAAAGGTTGCTTTTTTGGGGGCCCTGATGCCTCTCTGGGTACAAAAAGGCCCCGCAGGACAAACGCTGAAAAAGAGGACGAGATCGGGACCCCGGACCCCGTAAAAATCAGAGCCCAAGAGTAAACTGAAAGGACTTTAAAATATTTAAGAGGTCTGGGGACTTTGGGGGTTCTTCCGGATTTTGAACAGCGGTGCCCCCATTGGAGGGCCCCCTGTGCTCAATATGTTTTGTGGTGGGGTTTTGGATGGTGGGCTGCAAAAGTTATGGGCTCTTGTTTTTCAGTAAAACCTGGATTTGGACTGAAAAAACAGTTATTCTGGATTACAGTACTATGCATCCCCCCAGATTAAAAATGACCCCGTTTGGCCCTTCCCCTGCCTGTACAAAAATTTATAGAAAAAAAACATAAAAAAAAAATGGGACAAATTCTAAAAAACCCCAAGTTTTGGGGCATTTTCACAGTCAAGGTGGACAAAACTGGTTCCAAAGCTGGCAACTCTGGCCTTTATGCAACTGGGAAAAATTTGACAGGTGCAGCTAATTCCCGAGCCAGCTCACTCCCCCATGCTGTTGAAAAATTTGTGATAAAAAAACTGCCACCAATTAACCCCTTTTCACAACGCTGCAGAAAGCCACGTAAAAGCGGGGGGGATTGCCCAAATGCAAAAAATCAATGAAAACCACTCACTCCCCTCAGGGGACTTGCGAGCTTGCATATTGGGGACCCATCCCAAACAAATACCTATTTTAAAAATTTTTTTCCCGATGTCTTTTACTACCAACGTGCTGGGGGAGGGGGTGCCTGTGCTTTGGTTGGACACCGAAAGTACTGGGCCCCCCGCCAAATCAATGTATGGGATCACTAATAGTTGTAAGCCGCTTGTGCACCCACATATCAGTATTTAGGCACCTTTGTATCCCCCTTCATCTTATGAAATTTTTCGCCCCGAAACCCCACCCCCCTCATGCCCTGGGGGTATGTGGTGGTTGTTTTTTGGTATTTTTGCATTTGTGAAATTTCCCCCCCAGCATTACACCGTGGCTTTTCGCTGTGGTTGTGAACAGGTGTTAAGTGGTGTGCTTTTTTTCACTAATTTTTCCCCCTAGCAGGGGGTGGTGAGCTGTTTTCTGCAATTGCTGCAGTGCCAATTTTTCCCAGTTAGCGTAAAAAGCCAGGTTCCCAGCTTCTGTGTCCTTTTTGTCCGCCCTGAGCTGTGAACATCCCCCCAAATCTTGTGGTTTTTTGAGTAAGTAATTCCCATTTTTTTTATGTTTTTTTATGAATTTGGTTATGGGGGGAAAAATGTGCTTTTTGGAGTTATGGTGGCCTTCCTGCTTTTTTCTCCTTGGGGAAAGGGCTCAGAGAGTCTTCATTTTGTAAGGCTTCCCCCCAAAAGAAAATGGACGCCCAAAAACCCTTCATTCACTGGCTGGTTTTTCCCGACAGCCCCGGATTTTGAACTTGGCGTGGGGGAAAAGTTTGAAAGGAAATTTTAAATTTCCCTTTAGCCCAAAAAAAAATGGTGCTCAGGTTTTTTCTCCCCGAAGAATTTGACTGCCTCTGGACTTGTATTCAAACGTCGACTGTGGGATATGGATGTAAGGCTTCGCCAACCCGCCAAAAATACTGAAGGTAAAGGGGGACGATTTTTCTGGCTGCGTTTGTGGATTCCACCCTCCTTCTTTGAAAAAAAGTTCATGTTTAAACTGAGGCAGAGAATGCACAGTTTTTAACTTTTTTAGACGGTTTATTTGTCATCGAAAAACCAAGTCTGCGATGTGGGAAACCGCTAGGCTTTTCATTTAAAGAACCCCGCAGGCTGCGTCAATGTATAATACACTAAGAATTTTTCCTATATTGTAAATTGTTCCCGACGGTGAAAATGGCGCGGAAGCCCGGGAAGGTTCCATTGCTGCAATGTTTTCGTTTCCTACTTTCGGCCCCGGCAGGGGGGGGAAAAACCCCGTGTTGGTACCCCTAATTTGCCCATACAAAACATTGCTGTATAAATGATTGAGCCCCCCGGTGGTGAACACCCTAAGGGGACTCATTCCTAATAAAAAAAATTTTTAAAAAAAAATTTTTAAAAACTTAAAAAATTTAAAAAAAAAGAAAAGTTTAAAAACAACCTCCTTTTGCCATTTTTAAAATAAAAAAAAAAAAATAAAGTGAACTATTTTGGATCCAAAAAAGTCGATTAAAATATAAAACTTTATCCGCGGAGCACCGGAGAAGAAAAAAAAAATTCTAAGGCAAATTGTGGTTTTTTTTGGGGGTTTTTTCATGCCCCCTTAAAACTTGAATTTAAATGGTTGGGTTCCACTGTTTTGTGTTGTTTTGTTTTTTTTTTTTTAAATTTTTTTTTTGTTTCTTTCTTTTGAGATGGGCCGTCTTTGCTTCATCCCTTTTATTTGATGCCAAAAAAGTCATTAGTGCATTTGCACTTTCATTGCTTAGTACTTTTTTTTTGTATAAGTGCCTTATATTATTTTTTGTGTTCGGGGTTCATCTACTGGACGTTATTGTTTTTTTGTTTTTTTGAAAATTTTTTAAAAAAATTTTGTTTACAAAAAAAAAAAAAAAAACCTTGAATAAATTTGATCAAAAAAATCACGAAAAAGGTCACTTCAGCCCCCAAAAAAGCCCTCATCAATCTGTGGATTTTTTTCTGTACAAACATAACGAAAAACCCTACATGCTTTTTATTACCGGTTGTATCAACTGTAGAATACGTAATACTCATTTTTACGAAGGTGAATGCCCTTAAAGCAAAACACCCCAAACATGGAGCAAAATACTTTTTTTTTACATTTTGCTCCATTTGAATTTTTTAGTTTTTCCAGTATGTTCTTGGGAAAATCCAAAAACATATTAGAAAATTTTTCTTGTCTTCAAAATTAAAGCCCCCATAGATCTATGTAGGTGAAAGAATAATGGCTCTGGGAAAGGGGGGAGGGAAAAAAAACAAAACGTGAAAAAAAATGACCTCGGTTTAGGGGTTTTAAATATTTTATTGGTTTGGGCAATCGAGAAATAACCTGCTGGTAAGAAGTCATTGTGCGGGGGGGGGGAGCTGTGTCATCCCTATTGTGAATGGTGTTTGCCGGTTTTTACACTTGGTGTCACCTTCCCCTTTTAACCCCCCTGTGGAAATGAGGAGCTCTTTCTAAGAAAAGGAAGTGTCAGCCTTTATTAGGCTTATGACCCCCAGTGGGGCCCCCCCAGGGCTCAGGTTTATCGAAATTTTAGAGGTGATAGGAGGAAAAAAGAACAATATCACCCAAAAACTCTTAATACTATTCCCATTAAAAATACAATGGTTATTTTTTGATGACACCTTCCCTTTAATCTCCAACATGGCCCCCGTGCCGTCCTGCACCCAAAATAAAAGGGTAGTAACCCCGCTCAAACTCATTACCTTGTGATATAAGAGGTGGTGAAAACTCCGTCCTTCATCTCGGGCGTCTTCCACAGGAATCTCCCCTTGTCATTTGCGGGGGTTTTACATGAACTAGCTTTTCCCATCTTTTGAGAAAAACCTTTAGATATTAAATAAATTAATTTTATGTTCCCCGGAACCGTCTTTTTTTCTAGACAAAAATAAGTTTAAATTTTTTTAACCCCTTCTCATAACTAAGATTCTCCATTCCCCTTTTAAGTTTGGGTTCTCTTTTGCCTCTCTTAGCTCAGTTATATCCTTTCTATAAACCTGAGCCCAAAACTGAACAGCATATTCCAAGTGAGGCCGCACCAATGCTTTATACAGCGGTAATATTACATCCCTGTCCCACAAGTCCATGCCTTTTCATATACGCCAATTCCTACTTGCCTTAGAGGCCGCTGATTGACATTGCATGCTGTTCTGTAATAGGCGAGATAACCAGCTCTATCTCCTTACCTTGTGACATAAGAGGCCGGTGATTCTCCAGAGCCTCTATCTTGATCTCCTTGTACAGATCCTTGTGCCCCTTCTAAATACTCCCACTCCTCCATGGAGAAATAGACAGCGACATCCTGACCCCCTTATAGGAACCTGACACACAGAATGTACGGTCATCACCCAGACCCCTCCAGGGGGTGTTCCCTGTATAATGTCCCAGCATTCCAGCAGCAGCGTCACCTCTCCAGTCAGCAGCTCCGCCATCTTGTTGCTGAGTTTCTAGGATCTTCTGCTTATTGTCCCTCTCATGTGTCAGTGAGTGCGGGGGAGGCTCTATGATGGGGCCCCGGTTCCATCCTCCTGACACACAGGGACAGCTGCCGGGGGCCACATAGTCCCCTGACATCTTCTTCAGTACTGTGTAATCCTGTGTATGGAGAGAAATCCCTGGATCAGTGACCGATCTCCAGAAATCTAGTGACTAGAACTAATATTATTCCTGCACTGAGACACGTCCAGGACACGTGTGGACTTCTGAGCTGTGACTTCACCTGATAACTTCCTCTGGCAGAGAAGTCCATAGTCTCACTGCTCTTACAGTAAAAAATCCTCTTCTCTGTTGGCTTCCCCTTGTTTATACTTACAGTATAATATGTCTCCACTTCTCCTTCCTTTCTCCAGGCTATACAAACTTGGTTCTAGAAGTGTTAAAAGACCACTATAGTTGTTTTTTTCCTCCCTTAGTTCATTAGAAATTGCTTCTAGGTATACTGTAGTGTCAGTAACTTTGCCTATCTGCACTTGCATAACTGTTTTCTGGCTGGCACAACTTGCTTTGTTAGGTCACATTACCTGATTGGCAAGGAAGACTTCAATTTCTGTGCATTTCATTATACTAATATTATTCCTGCACTGAGAGACGTCCAGGACACGTATGGACTTCTGAGCTGTGACTTCCCCATGATAACTTCCTCTGGCAGATCGGTCCATAGTCTCACTGCTCTTACAGTAAAGAATCCTCTTTACACCTTGTTACAGTAGAATATGTCCCCCCTTTCCTACTGGTTATACAAACTAGGTTCTAGAAGTGTTAAGCCATGATTTTTGTAGTCTGTTCTTAAACCATGTCAATTGTATTAATTACGGAGGTCAGTAGAGACAAGTGTCATAAAATGGCGTTTGTAATCACGAAGACAGGCACTGAGCAGTAAGTACTGGAACCAATGTAGGCCTTTATTTTAGGTAGGGAGAGTGCGGCCACCAGAAAGGTAACCTAGAGAATCAATCTCCACCTGTGTTATATACAGCAGGTGAACAGACTCCTTCCCCTCCCTGCTCTCCTGTCAGTTCTCTGTCTCCGCCCCTCCCTCCTCTCCTATCAGTTCTCTGTCTCCACCCCCTCCCTGGTCTCCTGTCAGTTTTCTCTCTCCACCCCCTCCCTCCTTTCCTGTCAGTTCTCTGGCTCCTCCCTTCTGTCAGTTCTCTGTCTCCGCCCCCTCCCTCTTCTCCTGTCATTTCTGTTGTTCCACCCTCTCCCTGCTCTCCTGTCAGTTCTCTGGCTTCCCCCTACCTTCTCTCCTGTCAGTTCTCTGGCTCCTCCCCTCCTGTCAGTTATCTGGCTCCTCCCCCTCCTTTCTCTCCTGTTATCTGGCTCCTCCCCCTTCCTTATCTCCTGTCAGTTCTCTGGTCCCGCCCCTTCCCTTCCCTTCTCTCAGTTCTCTGGCAGTTGGGGAACTAGACCAAACTGGCTTGAACCAGCTGGAGAAACTTCCAGAAAGGCCCAGTCAGTGAATGAAAAACACAACTCTGGGGAACAGGGAGGTAAAAATGAACGATAATAACAGGAATAAAAGCTAACAAAGCATCAAGCACCCTCCACATAGTGAAATGGGGCCTGACACCAATCACTGCAACACCCCCCCAGCAAAAAGACTGATAGCCCATCAAGGGTTCCAAAGATGGGCTACGGGGTCTTCAGCTTAAGGTTTATCATTAGAGATTAAAGGGGTTTTCTCATTACAGGCTTTCTTGTGCATTTTAAGCTTTCTCTCTTACAGACTCAAATCCAGGGGCGGATCTCTCCTCACAGTAGATGTGTATCTCCTCCCAGGAGGCATCTCTCTCTCCTCACTGAAGACTGGTGACATCATCATTCTGTGTGAGCAGAGGAAGGTAGAGGATGTCACAGCTCCACCTGCAGTGGTCAGTTCTCATGTCTAGAGAGTTGTCACCTCCCTCCACAAGCTCATTGTAAACAGAACACCTGTATTGGTGTAATCTGTTATACATACAGTCTGAACTGATTAAACAAATGTGGGGAATGCATTTCTCACATTTGTGTCATCATTTCAGGCTGTATGTATAACTTTTTACACCAATACCAGCGTTCTGGTTACGAGGAGCTTGTGGAGGGAGGTGACAGCTCTGTGGGCATGAGAACTGCACATTGCAGTAGGTCTGCCAAGCTGTGACATCCTTCTGGGCTCTCGATCAGATTCAAGCATGTCTCGACCGTAATCTGATCCCAGGTCTCTTCTACACGTTCCCAATGCTGATGCACACTGGTCGACTCAGTGCTCAATTGAGTTGAGGTCTGGGAACTGTGGAGGCCAATCCAGTAATTCGAACCTCGAACTTAGAGGCATTCAGTTCAAAGTTCGAATCGAACTCAGACTTCAAACCCCATTAAAGTCAATGGGAGAAGATGTTCAGGTTAATTATTATACCTATACAGGTGAGGAAAAGCTGCAATTAACATCCAGAATAGTAAACTGGATATGTGGAACAACTTAGTGAAGAAAATTCGGCTCTAAGAGTGACAGCAAAAAATTGAGAGGCTAAAATACTTCACTGCCTGAATACTTTTAATGCCTAACTGAAATGATGAGGAGGACAGCCAGCAAGCTGGGGCATAACTATAGGAGGTGCAGCGATAGTAGCTGCTACCGGGCCCTGCATCCTGAGGTAGCCCAAAAGCCCCTTTGACACATAAGAAGATACCAGTATTGGAAATGGCACATGGTAAATGGCAGGAGCCCCATTTCATTTTTTTGCACCAGGGCCCAAGAACTTGAAGTTATGCCTCTGCAAGCTGGACTAGATTAGACGGCAGTACCATTGGTGGCAAAGAGAACATGCCAATGGGGAACATGGAGGTTCCGGTTCAACTAGATTAGGCGGCAGTACCATTGGTGGCAGCGAGAACTTGCCAATGGGGAACAGTCAGGTTCCCTTTTCAACTAGAATAGACAGCAGTACCAGTGGTGGCAGCAGCAAGAACATGCCCAAAGGGGAACAGTCAGGTTCTGGTTCAACTAGATTAGATAGCAGTACCATTGGTGCAGCGAGAACATGCCAATGGGGAACATGGAGGTTTCGGTTCAACTAGATTAGGCGGCAGTACCATTGGTGGCAGCGAGACATGCCAATAGGGAACAGTCAGGTTCCCTTTTCAACTAGAATAGACAGCAGTACCATTGGTGGCAGCGAGAACATGCCAATGGGGAACAGTCAGGTTCTGGTTCAACTAGATTAAATGGCAGTACCATTGGTGGCAGCGAGAACATGGCAATGGGGAACAGTAAGGTTCCGGTTCAACTAGATTAGAAAGCAGTACCATTGGTGGCAGCGAGAACATGGCAATGGGGAGCAGCGACGCTCCGATTCGACAAGATTATCCAATGGGGAACAGTGAGATTCCAGTTCAACAAGATTAAGCAATGGGGAACAGCGAGGTTCTGGTTCAACAAGATTATGCAATGGGGAACATCAAGGTTCCGGTTCGACAAGATTAGGCGGCAGTACCATTGGTAGCAGCGAGAACACGGCAATGGGGAACCTGTACAGGTGAGGAGAAGCTGTAATTACCATCCAGAAGAGTAAACTGGATACATGGAACAACTTAGTGAAGAAAATTTGTCTCTAGGTGTGACAAAAAAAAATTGATCGGCAAAAATACTTCATTCATTTCAATGGCTAACTGAAAAGATGAGGAAGACAGCTTCCAAGCAGGGGCGTAGCTATAGGAGGTGCAATGGTAGCAGCTGCTATGGGGCCCTGCTTCCTTATGGGCCCAAAAGCCCCTTTGACACATAGGACGACACTGGTATTGGAAATGGCACATGATAACTGGCAGGAGCCCCATTTAACTTTTTGCACCAGGGCCCAAGAACATGTGATGCATGTGGTGGCAGCAAGAACATGCTAATAAGGAACATGGAGGTTCAGCTGGCAGGGGCGTAGTTATATGGGGTGCAGCGGTAGGCAGAGCTGCCATCAGTCATCTATTAACCATTTCAGTGCCCCATACAGCCAAATAAAATGGGGCCCCCACCCATTCCTAGTTCCTATTTTTTAACATATCAGTGGGCCCCTTTTTGATTAGGGCACCTTACAGGAGTACAGCCCTGCCAGTTACCATCTGCCATTTCCAATAACAGTGTCTTCTTATGTGTCAATGGGGCTTTTTGGCCCCCTTTAGGATGCAGGGTGCCTGCTACCGCTGCACCCCTTATAACTACACTCCTGTCAGCTGAACCTCCATGTTCCTCATTGGGATGTTCTTGCTGCCACCACATACAGGGGTGCCAAAAGGGCAGTACTCCTGCCCGGGGCCCTAATCAAAATTGGGCCCACTGATATGATAAAAAATAGCAACTGATATGATAAAAAAATAGGAAGTAGTAATGGGTGGGGGCCCCATTTGATTTGGCTGTATGGGGCCCTGAAATGGTTAATAGATGACTGATGGCAGCCCTGGTAACGGGGGGGGGGGGGGGCCCATTTCAGTTTTTGCACCAGGGGCCCAAAAAACTTGAACTTACGCCTTTGCAGGCTAGACTAGATTAGGCGGCAGTACCATTGGTGGTAGCGAGAACATATCAATGGGAAACACCAAGGTTCAGGATAACAGGACTTAGTACATTGGTGGTAGTACAAGTGGAGGCATTAAAAAAATAAAGATTTAGAGGGCTACAAGGAGAAGGAGTAAGAGGTGTATGCAGTATACATCAAGGTCATACAGGTGTATATTTCAAAATAAATTCAGCCATAAGACGCAAATCTAGCTGTTAGCAGCAGAATACAGTTTTGTAAACA
>JAODAL010086393.1:0-10265 GCA_025379985.1 Phyllomedusa bahiana | reverse complement strand
GAAGGGGTTTTTTAGGTTCTTGGTTGTAAACCGTGAATGGGGTTTATTGTCAGGTTATTTGGGAGGAAATTGGGTTTACAGCAGGGCCAATAGGTCAGTTAGGAAGGGTAGTAGAAGGTCTTTAGTAACCGACTCGGGAATTCCTCTGATACGGATGTTTTCTCTGCGGGACCGGTCTTCTAGGTCCAGCAGTTTGGAGGAGAGCCTCTGCACCTCATCTTCTAGAGCTGAATTTGCGTCAATAAGAAGATTATGCGAGTTTGCGAATTCCGACATTTTCTTTTCCAGGTGATCAGTTCTGGAAACTAGAGCTTGTATGTCAGACCGGAATTCCGCCATCATGAGCTTAAAGTCGGATGGGAGGTTTTCTCTGAAGGAGGAGAATAAGCGTTGTAGTGTTGTCTCAGTAGAGGTAAGATGACTGGTGGAGTCTTGCGAATCCATGCTGGCAGGGATGGAAGTCGGAGAAGTTGAAGTGAGAGGAGGAAACACAATACGTCTCTCTGCTGAGGAGGGTTGTGATGAGGACTGGGGGAAGAATTCAGTCAGTTTAACTGGTTTAACCTTGGGCCTCCGTTTACTGGTGCCACCCATTCGATCCAGTCCAATGCCCTCCCTTGTAGGGTTGGTATGTCCGGTGATGGGTGATGCTTTTTTTTTTTTTTTTTTTTTTTTTTATATTATTGTTATTAACAGGTAATATCTATTGATATACAAGCGGGGAAGTACAGGTGCAAGGGTGAGTATGAAGTACTGTCCTAGAGAAGTTGTGCTTTGGTAGTGTAGGATAAAGTCCACTATATGTTTGGCCTCTGCCACAGATTAGGTATTCCCCTGTAGTCAAGTGATTTGTGTGGGGGAGTCAGGATTTCTGATTTTTAGAACTTTCGCTCTGTTGTTAGGAGGTTTAGACCTTAAAATATTCTAAAGAGCAGGGTCGTAGAGTCACTTAGACCGAAAGGAAGTCTGTCTGCAATCTCCGGTAGCTATGAGCTTATAGGAGTGAGGGATTTAGCCTGAAGTGAGAGATAGCACCGCTGTGTTGTCTCAAGATGGCGTCAGCCACGTGTACAGCGCAACAAACAGAAGAATGGCGCCTAGATTGTTATTAAATGTGCAGGGGGGAGAGGAACCGATTTCAGGTCAGTCCACCCTGGATCGATTAGCAGGAAAGGTGTTTGTTGAGGGTTTTATAGGAGCTGTACTTATCTGGACTGAAGTCCGTCAGAGGTGGTCCCCGTGAGGATTCGGCGTTCTCTCTGTTGCTGAGCGGGGTTCAGGGACCAGCTCGCGTGCTCAACCTCTGGGTATGTGCCCGGAGGGAGCGACAGAGAGGGAAGTATCGGTGCCTTGTACACGGTCCTCCGGTGAGTCAGGGATGCTCCTTCTGGTCAGCGGTGCAGGAGCCCGGCCGTGCGGGAGCCCGACAGCGCAGCAGCGCTCAGCGTGCAGGCCAGAACAGCCGGGGACAAGGTAGGCAGGCTTGTTCTCCGCTTTATACGCCGGGCTGAGTGAACGGACACCCGTTTACTGGTCACGGGTAGTCAGCCCCCGTGTAGTATACCAACTCGGGTGTTAGGATCAGCAGGCAAAGGCTTAGTAGGGCCGTTTTAAAAGCAGATCCCCCGGAGCTCCTCTCAGATGCGACCTACACCATGCTGGTCCAGGCCACGCTCCCCCCAACAACCAGCAAAATTTTTTATTAAAGTTTAACAAATTTGTGCATAACTGATTATGTTCACATATGAATTAGACATGAGATAAATAATACAGAAAACACCGGGAGGTGAGAAAAGGAAAAATAAAAAAATAAAAATAGGGTAAACGATAACAACAACAAATAAAATACTAAAACATATGCCATGTTACAGTAAAGAGGATTGAACATTGAGATCATGAAAGTGCAGTCAGCAGCAACTATTAACATCTTTAGGTCTCTTAAAGGCTAAATTCAATGAACCTAGGTGATCTCCATCCAAGGGAAGTAAGTCTGAAAATTACCTATCAGGTAAGGTATGGAAAGCGATTATATTAATGAGAGTAACTAGATTGTAACCATGGCTCCCAGTTGTCTCTAATTTTTGATAATGCATGAGGAGGCGTGATTAGGCAGATCTCGCATTGGCATTGCCTATTAATTCTAGATATAACTTCCTTAATGCTTGGTGTATAGGGAGTCTTCCAATGGAAAGCAATCACATTCCTGGTTGCTATTAAAGCATGTGAAAAAACCGTTCGTAAAGAATAAGGTATTTCTTCGAAATTTAAATCTAATATTGCTAGTTCAGGCTTTAATTTTACTGGCCAATTATATAGGTTGCTTAGCAAGGTTTCTAGTTCTAGCCACAAGGGTTTAATTAGTGAGCAATGCCACCACATATGAGGTAGGGAGCCTTTCATTCCACAACCTCTCCAGCAAAAGTGAGAGTATCCGGCACTACTATGTGCAAGTCTATTTGGGGTCAAATACCATCTCAAGTGTATTTTCCTCGAGAGCTCTGTATGGTTGGCACACTTGGAAAATTTATTTGTCACATTGGCCGCCTTGATCCAATCTTCCGTTGAATATGAGATGCTGAAATCACCTTCCCATTTTATTGCGTAGGTAGGTTTAACATCAATGTCAATATCGGCTAAGGTTTGGTATGCAGAGGATAAACCCTTTATATTATGTACTTTTTTCAACAGGAAGTTAGAAAACGGCGAGGGAGTGTGAGGTTGCAGTGGCCATTTATGAGTCTGAACCCAATGTCGTATTTGAAGGTATAAGAAGAATTGGTGCTTAGGGATTAAAAATTGACAAGCTAACTCTTCAAATGATTTAAAGTGTCCATTATGGAACAGGTCTCCCACATTTTGTATTCCTAATGCTATCCATTTTGAAAAGGGTATATCTGGGGACATAATTTGTAGTGCGGATAGTGGGCAGGATAGTGTGTCCATTCGTATTTTTTGTTTAGTCACCATAAATTTGTGCCAGACAATTGCTGCGTGCGAAAGGGATAGTAATGAGTAGGTCGTAGGTGTGTTTCCAAATAACATTGCCATAATATGATCTTTGAATGATCCCTTATTGATTGTCGCATTTTCTATGCAAGTCCAATGATGGTTTTGTGGTGAATTCAAAAAGAAGTATAGGGGTTCAAGGATGGAAGCTAGATTATATTGTAATAAATTAGGTACCGATAAACCTCCCTGATTCAGTTTTCTATATAAATATTGATTTTTAAATCTGGGTCTACCAGATCCCCAAATAAAGTGTAAAATATGGCGTTGTAGAGTCATAAGTAGTGTTTCAGGAAACAGAAATGGTAGCGATCTAGCGACATATAGATATTTGGGCAAGAGAAGCATTTTAGTAAGATTGATACGTGCTAACCATGAAAGATGTAGTTGGTTCAATCTATTGATTTCTCTAAGGATTGATTCAGAAACATCTTCTAGATTCTTTTTTATTGTGGTCTCTATGTTTGGATATATCTTGATTCCTAAGTAAGGAATATATTCGTCAGCCCATATAAGATCCATATCTGATAAGTGTGATTTTAACGAATAATGGCAGTTGATGGGTAGGAGTATAGACTTAGTGATATTAAGTTTGTAGTATGATATTGTGGCGTAGCGTTTTAGCAAAGAAAGGAGAGCAGGAATAGAAGAGCTCGGCTGTTGACAAATAATCAATGTGTCGTCAGCGTATAAGCTTACTGTATGGGACTCATTGCCAATTTGAATTCCTTTAATATGTGGGGCGTTTCTGATATGTTCCGCCAGAGGTTCAGCACATAAATCATAAATAAGGGGAGATAAGGGGCATCCCTGTCTAGTACCATTAGATATTTTAAAACTATTTGAAAGGAATCCTGAGGCGAAAACTTTGGCAGAAGGACATGAATATAAGGACAATATTGCCGAGAGAATAGGACCAGAGAAACCGAATTTCAATAAGACCCTTTGCATGTACTCCCAGTTTATCCTATCGAAGGCCTTTTCCCCGTCTAAAGACAGGAGAGCAATAGGTGTCTTTTTGGTTTCAAAAAACAGATCCACGAATGGAATTCCAGCAGGTAACAAAACAGCTTTTCTTTATTCCATTATATATGTCACAGGGCAGTAAAACAGCATGTAAACGCCTACGCGTTTCTGGTCTCTCGGGACCCTTTATCACGGCATGTCACCATTCAACAAACAAACAAGTGCTCTTATATACACGTTAAAAACATAGCGTCACAGCTACACATGACTAAAGGAAAGGGAGGAAAGGGGCAGGGTAACCAGGCATTCTGAATGAATTAACTCTATGTTGTCCTCTAGTAAATACGTGTGTTATTAACTCTCCAATATGTCCAGAGTAACACATAAAACAGACCATTTGTCTAATAAATATACATTAGATCATTACGTAGGTTCATACCCTTCGGGAAGCGTGTATTACATGTCATAATCCAAAATGCCTCACGTAACCTAGTTCTACGTTCTCAATCTCCACCTCTCGGTGGTTTGGTAACTCTTTCTATTGCGCCACAGCGCAAGGTAGCAATTTTACCCTCGTGTCGTTCCACAAAGTGTCTAGCCGCACCTGAAGTATATGTGTGTTTATTCTTAATTCCTGTAATGTGTTCCGCTATCCTTTGTTTTAATCTTCTAATAGTGCTACCAATATACACTGTGTTACATAGGTTACACAAAATATAGTAGACAATGTGGTCAGATTCACAATTGATATAATTTTTGATTTTAAATTGTTTACTCCCATCACTGTCCCAAAAAGTTTCTCCTTTGATAATGATTGGACATAAATTGCATCTATTTTTACCGCATGGGTATAAACCATTGTGTTGGAGCCACATAGAGTTTATTTTACTTTGAAATAAACTAGGGGACAATTCATTGCCTAATGTTTTTCCTCTTTTGGAGACACATTTAATCCCTCTATCTACATACTCTTTCAGGATTGTATCTTGTCTGAGGATTTGTATGTTTTTGAAAAAGATTTTTCTCACCAGCTCAAAGTCATCACTGAATCTGGTAGAGAATACCAATTGTTGTTGTAGATGACTATTTTTCTTTTGTGTTTTTTTTTTTAATAACGATTTTTGTGTTTGGTTACTTACTTGATCAGCTGCTTCATTTAGGATATGTTTCTGATAGCCTCTTTCTTTTAATCTACCATTAATAATATCCTTTTCTTTTGAGAAATCCTCATCCAGGGAGCAAGCTCTTCTAGCTCTTACATATTCTCCTTTCGGTATGGCTGCTATGGTGTGCCTCGGATGGTTACTAGTGGCCTACAAAATAGTGTTACCACTATCTGGTTTCCTATATAATTTTGTATGCACCCTCTTCATGGCGACTGACCCTTCCAACTCAAGATCCAAAAATGGGATTTTCACCCTGTCCTGTTGAAATGTGAATTTGAGATTGTATTCATTATCATTAAGATAATCGATGAATTTTGGTATGGACGCTACATCGCGACCCCAAACAATCAAGAGGTGGTCGATGTAACGCCCATACCATATGATACTATCACCAAAGGGGTTATTTAAGCCATATAGTGCATACTGCTCCCACCACGCCATATACAAATTCGCTATGGCGGGCGAGGCTGATGCGCTAATTGTAAGATGTCTATTATTCTTCGTATGCCATCTCTTGTTTGTCTATTTTTCACACATCCTACCTGATCGTTGTTTATCAAGGAAGGGAGAACCTCACTAAGTCTATTGGCAAGAATCTTGGAGTATATTTTAATATCTTAATTAAGTAGGGAAATTGGCCTAAAATTGGTGACCTGATCAGTAGGTTTTCCTGGTTTGGGTTATAGTCGATATAGAGGCCGCAAGCATTTCTTCTGGGGGGTTCCTTGGCTGTAATAGAGTTAAAAAGTCTTTAATATATGCGGGAGTAGTGTATTACTAAAGAGTTTGAAATGCTCGTTTGTAAGACCATCCGGTCGGGGGATTTTTTTCATTTAAGTGGTCTTATTTTTTTTTAAAACCCTTTAATGTGGGGATAAAAGGGTTTAAAGGGAGGACAATTTTTTCCTATGTTAGGGAAGGGGGGGCAACCTCATTAAAAAAAACTATCTTTTATTTTCTTTTTTGCCCGGTTTAAAATGCAAGGACCCGGGTTTAGTTATATAGTGGCTGAAATTAGGTTAGCAAATTATTTGATATTTTTGTGGTTCACGGGATTTTCCCTTTGCCGGCAGAAGAAAAAAAATAAAAATTCTAGTTTTTGTTTGAAAAATTTTACTCTTTTCGCTAATAATTTGCTGGGGTTCTGTCTCTTGTAGGTAAAATTTCCCATTTTGGGTCTGTTTAGTTAAATTTTATTTTTTTGAAATTTTGTAATTTTACTTAGTTTTTTTTTACCCCGATTCGTTCTTCTTTAATGGATTGGGACGGGTTTTTTTTTTAAATTGGGTGTTTTTGGTTTAATTTCATTTTTAAAAAAGTCTTTAAATTTCTTTGTCTCTGAAATTTCTTTTTCTCTTTAGCAATTAAAGAAAAAAAACCCTCAAAACTTTCGCTTTGTGTGCCACCCACTATTTTTTTCTGATGGCGCGGTTTGGGAACTTTAAAAATAAAAATTACTTTTTGGGGGCCCTTTTTTCTATTCTAGGCCCATTTGGATGTTTTTAAACAAAAAAATTATTGAAAACCCCCAAGGGGAGGGGAAAAAGGGGGAAAAAAGTTTTTTAAGTGTAAAAAGATGGGGCCCCGTAAATCAGCCCATGTTTTTTTTTACCCTTTGAAAGAATGGGGGACAGATTGTAGACCCTGTTATTAAGAAAGAATTTAGTCGAGTCGCCCCAGGGAGAGTCTTTAGTGCGGATTTAAAGAGTAAAGTCGGAGTCTGTGGGGTTTGGGGGAAAATAGGCCCCAAAGGGTTTTGAAAATTTTCCTCGGCCAAAAGGTTTTTTAAATTCAAGATTTGGGGTTAAAGAACTAGTATTAGTTTCATTTTGGATTTATGTTTAAAAAACATTAAAATTTCCGCAAAAGTCCCAAAAATTGCCTTTAAGGAGGGTTTTTTGGAGAAAAATTTTGGGAAAAATTAAAAAGGGAAAATTGATGGGTGTTGGGGGGTATAACCCCCAAAAGGGTGAAAGCTACATTATTGAGTGAAAATTTGGATAATGACATATCCCCTTTTTAACATCTAAAAATGATTGGTGTAGGCGAAAAGCTACCGGGGCCCCTTAAAAAATATAAGCCCACGCTTTTTTTTGGGGGCCAGTGCTAAATTGGGGAAAGGAAATTGGGGAAACCCTTTCTATGTTTGACCCTGAAAAAAATCAGTTTTCCTGATATTTTTTTCCCTGAGGCGGGCCAAAATCAGCCGGGATTCAAAAATCCTTCCAATAATGATCTTTTTTAAATGGAGAATTAAAAATTTACATTGAGCGATAAAAAACTTAATAGCCATTTTGAGAGATAAAAAGATTAGGGGGTTTAAAAAACCTAAAACCCCTGCTGTACTAAAAAGGGCAAGTTACAGAGCTTTAGTTGTGAACAATCATGGAATAAAAAACATTTTTTTTTTAAATGAACCGAAGAATTGAAAAAGAACTGCAAGTTTTTGCTTTCAAAAAACACAATAAAAAAAACAAAGTATTTCCAGAGAAACTGGAGTTTTTAAAAAAGGGCAAGTCTATTTGCCTCCCAAAATGTAAGTGTAGTGGGCCCCAAATGGGTTTAAAACCTGAAAAAATATCAGGAAGGGGTCTCGATAGCGAACTGGTAGCTCCCAAAAAATCAATATTTGTGATTAAATATTTAAGAAAAGGGGAAAATTATCAGTTATTTAAAGCGGGTTTAATTGTTCACTTTATCGGGCCAAAGTGGGGTTTTATAGCTTTGGGGCTGGCGGGGGGCCTTTTCTTTTTTTGGGGAATTGATTGGGGTGTAGGGAACGGATTCCCGGACATGAGAAAATCCTTTTTAAGGCAGGGGAGTTTCCAAGTTTTGAGCGTTTTTCCTTTTTTTAAAAAATTGCTTTACTGGAAAACCCATCGGTTTTTTTTATGTTATTTATCTCTGAGGATTTTAGTGAATGGTGCATTTTCTTTCCTTTTGGACTTTTGCAGCGGATAGGTTTTGGAAAAAAAAGGGCAGGTTAGCGAAAATTTTCTGGTTGTGGGTATGACCCCTTTTGGACTTTTTGAAAATTCATCCTTGACTTTTTTAAAAAATGGATCTGGCGATGACGTCTTCGGTTTTTAGAAGCTGAAAAGGGTGTTTAGGTTTTTTGGGAAAGGGGATGTTTTCTATCCAACGCTTTAATTTTTGTTTCGGAGGCATTTTTGGGAGTACGTTTGCCTTTAAAATTTTGTCAGGAACGGGGGGTTGGGGAGCTTTTTGTGGGTCATGTTTTTGGGATTCCCTAATAAGTATATTATTTCTTCCCAGATCCTATCTTTAAGTCTAGGGGCCTTAGTGACAAATTTTTTTAAATTTCCCCTTTTAGTTCTGCGTTCGAAACTTTAATGAAATTTTTTGAAAATAGCGGAAAAAGTGTTGAGCCCATTTTTATCGACAAAGGGTTTAAAACGGCAAGGTTTTTATGGTGATCCAAATTTCCGATCATGCGAAAAATTTAAAGGGTTTAAAAAATTTTGGGATATCTATTTAAAATCGGCCTTTTTTTGGCGCTTCCGTAATTTTGGCGGCCAGCAAAACAGATTACGAATTGGGCGGGTGGGGATTTTGGTGTGCGACGTCATGAGTGGGATGTGTATGGTTGCGATTTTTGGGAAAAAAACACCCTGACCGTTTTTACATAGAACAGGTTTCCCGTTTCCCGCCTCAGTGTCTTTTCAGCGTTCATAGGGGGGTAGGACCTGCGTTCTGCCCGTGGCCAAACAGCTCAGGAAAAAATTTGTTTATTTCTGCACAAAAAGAAACCCCTTTCTATTAGCTGTGATCCTTCCCAATTTTGTTAAGGAATTTGGGTTTTGAACATTTTTATGTGTTGGGTAGAGAATTTTAAAGCAGATCTCCACTGTAAATTTTACGGCGGTGGGAAAGCCCGGGGGGGGGCCCCCGCGGGGGCAAACACAGGAAAAAAACTCTAAACTTTAAAGAACCCCGGGGTTAAATTCCCCAAGGTTTTGTGTAGAATTGTAGTGGAATATCTTTATTTTTTTAAACTTTTGCTATTGAATATTTCCTGGGATTTTGGGGGCCCCCTAAAATTATATTGGAAAATATTTTAGAAAACTGCAGGTTTCTTTGTTAGCTGCAAAACTCCACTTTTTTTATCAGTAACATTTGATGGGGTGTTTTTTTTACCCATTAACCTGTGATGTTGATATATCCACCTTGACTTAATTACAAACCCGCAATCTTGTAGTCAGCCAAAAGGGTTTTTTGTTTTCCAAAAAACCGTGTATCGTCGAAAACATCACAGTTACTGTTTTTTGAATTTTTTGGGCCCCGCAGTTCATTTACGCAGCATTACGTAAATCTTTAAAAAAGCCAAATTTTTTATTCACCCCAGGTGAATTTAAAGGTGCAAAAAATACAGTTTATTATACAAAACATAACAGTTTCGTGTTTTTTGACTTTTGCGCACCCCGCATGTTCATTGACGCGATCTAGTAAATCTTAAAAAAAGCAATTCTATATTCACCACGGGGATTGAAAAGGGGCAAAAAATCCGTTTTTATACCAAAAAAATAACAATAGTGTTTTTTGGACTTTTGCCCGTCCAGATTTTTTGATAAAACCCTTTCAGTTAAAATTTTAATCCCCGCAATTTTTTTTTGATTAGAGGGATTTGAGAAAAGCTGTGATTTCCGTCTTTTTAAAAAAGACTTTCCAAAACTATTCCTACCTCCCTCCTTCTAAAATTTTTTATTTTGAAAATGGAGCGAAAAGCAGGTGGTAAGGAGCAAAGAGGGGGGGTGCACATGGGGTAGAGGGACGAAGAAAGGTGCTCCTTCGTGCTGGCGACAAAAAAAGCAGCCAGGGATCGTCAGTTTCAGGCCCGGGGGCCCGTCATGTGGGTCGGGGCCCCGTGAATCTAAGTAACGAAAAATCGTCGCCAAACTGTCCTTCAGTGGTTTTAAAGCAACCTGCATCTAGCGTCTTACTCCTCGTCCCCGCAGCTGGCCACAATGTCCCTCTCGCTCATCAGCTTTGTCCAACATGAAGCGCCCAAATGTAACTCGGGTTTTACCCACCCTGTGGATAATCCATTGTTGAAGACCTTTTGTGACAAAAGGGTTGGGGTGAAGGCTGTTAAAAAAAGGGGTGGTC
>JAODAL010086392.1:0-10265 GCA_025379985.1 Phyllomedusa bahiana | reverse complement strand
ATCGGGGGCCCTCCGCTTCACCTCCACCGTGCCCGAGTCCACCAGCCCCACCAAGACCCACCCTCCCCCTTCCCCTTTCCGCCATTTGACGCCCTGCACGCCGACAGGCCATCTAGCACCCCCCCCTTCTTTTTTCCGGGTTGGGGGAAACAGAAGAAAACATTTTAAACCCAAACCCCCCCAAAGCCAAAACCTAAATGCCCGCATTGCCAGGTTTTTGGGGTTTGGGAAATGTTCCCTTTTTCCGCTGGTGGACACAAGGGTTCCCCACGTCATGGCCCCTTGCTTCCCCCCCATCCAGATCCCGAGCGGGCATTTCTTTCCCAAAAAACCCCCCCCTCCCCGCCCGGCCAACGTGTCATCAAAAATTTTCAAGCGCTTTGTCTGCATCTTGCCGAAAATCCATTACCACCGAACAGGACTAGAAAACAGGGCCCAAAGCCCTATATCTCTGTGACGCTCACTGGGTGGGGGGTGGATGTCTCTGGGGGTGACGTGGCTCTCAGCTGGCGCACGCCTTCAAAACCGGGGGGGAGGTGCAGGCTCTTTCCCCCAAGGCCCTCGGGTGGCATCACGTGCCAGGGACCCCAAGGGCCGTGTTAAATTTAATCCCCTTGGAGACCGCCCACACAGGCAGGAGCGGGGACGGCTCTGCAACGAGACCGAGCGCTGGCTGGGTGACAAAAACCCTTTGCCAGGGAAAAGGGGTGTGCGATAACGGCGAAATCTGTGGCCGCCTTAAGATCGGTAGGGGTGGGGCACATCCCTTGCCTGGCACATGTCTGAACCTTTTCGTCCGAAAAATTCAAAGAGCTACCGGGTCTGGATGCCCCGCTGAGGGGAAGGGTCAGGGCAGTTTGACTTCCGCCGTTCGCAAAATTTTTGCCCCCGGCGATTTCAGCGTCAGTCGCCCCCCCCGTCAACCTCCATTGTTGCGTGGCAAAACGCGGAATTCCACCCTCCACATGCTCCGCGATTTTGGCAAAAGCGCAATGCCATTAGCAGTACAAGAACCATGGCCTGACAAGCAGCGGGCGGACCTCGGGGTTGAACCCCGAGAGTGGGAGCAGGGGAAGATCTGCACCATCCTTGCCAGTTTTTTTTGAACCCCAAATTTTTCAGTGCGGACAATCCCTTGTCGCATGAGCATTGGGTGATTTAGTTCTGGAAGATGTTTTACACTCGAAACAACAGGGCCCCCCAGGACGGAGGAGGGGGACGGACACAAATGCGGAAAAGGAGCTTCTCTCCGTTAATCCCCAAGGCGCCCACAGTTTCACAATTTCATCGGCTTCATTAGGCGTGGTTCGGGGGGCCAGAGCTATGCAAGTGGCGCATCATCTCGGGTGCACATCTCAGGCAAATCGGGCTGTGTTGAAGCTGTGCGGGGGCAGCGGAGAAGGAGGAGGGGAAAGGGATTCCTTTAAAACCCTTTTTCCGACGTCCCCCGCTTTGGGAAAAAGGTTGGGCCGAATTTTAGGCGGAGGGGGAAGATGAGAAGATCTTGCTAGTGCCCCTCGACCCAGAGGGTTGGAAATCAAGGCTCCACTCTCCAGAGTGCTTGGGTGCCCATTTCCCCCAAAAGATCCTCGCATTTAAAAGGCCCCTCAAAATGAAAAACAGTTACTGGGGGGCCCACCTCCTGAATCCCCGGTACAAAACAAAAATCAGCACTTTTCCGTTCCAACCCACCCAAAAAATAGAGAGTAAAATGCAGGAAAAGGAGACCTTGCTGATTGACAACTGGAGACATCACGAGTTTCGTCTCTCACGTTCCCCAAATGTCACGTGGAACAACATCACGACGTGACCAGCAGTAGAGTGCAAGTATGCGTGCGGCAGCAGCAGGCAAGTGGCAGAATGCCTAATGGGTGGACCACTGGCAATCATTGTTCCCACCTCACCATCAGCATGCAATGCAGGGCACACATCCAACACACAGAGATCAGCTTAAGATCAGGTGCACGACTATCTGCGTCTCAACACGATGTTTTTGCATGTGTTCTGACCCAATAGACTTCTGGGGTATCCAAAATGGACGAATGGCCTACTGGATCGTCACGCCATAGAGTGTTGTCCTCCCAGCAGCCAGTCTTCATATCTTAGCGACCTTCCGCACAGCTGGAGAGTCATTACAGACAAACGCGATCCGTCTTTCCCACAGATAATGTGGATCGTTGACTTTCAATCAACATGAATCAGGCATGGAATCTCTGATGATGATTTGGCCCCAAATGCCGAGGTCACCGATTAGTTCCCAGTCTACTTCACATTCCTTTTCAAACAGAAATGGTCCTCTTGAAAACTTTTTTATTAAAATGATCATTTCTTACGCAATTTTTATTCTCATTTACCACATTCATTGTTGGTTGCTGTGAGAGACTGCAAAAGACAGCAAGGTTTCATGACAACACCGTATTCATTTGCTCACTTTTATCTTAAGAAGTTTTCGCATTGTCAATGGTTTTGAGTCATGTTCTGTGAGATACAGCAATAATCAGGTCCTTTGGAACAGAAATGTGACTTCTAAGTGGCATTTCTTCCCTCACAATTTTAATAGTGGAAGATAAGTCATAATTTATAATTTTCTTGGTCATGTATGCTGTGAGATACAGCTATAATTATGGTCCTTTGGAACAGAAATGTGGCTTCTAAGTGCATTTCTTCCTCCCTCACAATTTTTAACATGGCTGAAAAGTTCATTTTTATTGATAATTTTTTTTGGTCTATGCTGCTTTGAAATGCAGCAATACTACAGGTCCTATTATAAAAAAAATGTTGTTTCTAACAGCATCATTGTTCTCACAATTGACCCAAGTGCTCAAGGGTCATGGCTTTGGATTTTTGGGGCAATTTTGCTGTGACATCAGCTATACTACAGGTCCTAATCTAAAAAATGTTTGTTTCTAACAGACATTTGTGTTCTTCACAATGGTCAAGAGTGGCTCAAGGTGATGGGGCTGTCAGAACAGGAATAGGTAGGACACATGTTAATGGACACATAATGGCACAAAATGACTTGTTTTTACAAGATCTGTTAACATAGCTATCAATCCCTGTATTGAGACAACCCATTTAATACAATTGAAAAAAAAAGAGAAACAAAGACATGGTGGGATTCATCCTCTTTTAAAAATGTGGTTTTCTAGACAATTAAAGTACTAAAAAAACTTGCATGTACAAAATAGCTGTTAAAAAAATGTCCTCTGAATGTACAAGGAGGTACAGGAAAACTGACCAGATGTAGGTTTATTCAGAGGACCATGGAGTATGGAGCTACGGACAAGAATCAAAGTACAAGAGACCATTCCTCCAGCAACGTTGAGTAAAATGAAAAAAGAATGCCAATATAAAGGCACCTGGGTGTAACATGGAGCGTTTAACCACCAGTATTTCAAGTGAAGCTCAATTGTCCACACTCATACGGAGGGGCAAGCGCTACCCAGAGTAATTGACTGTGTACAGAGGAAGGCTGGAGTTCTTTCTCACTCTTCCGCTTTCACGCACTCTGCTTCAGCACGACAGTTTTTTTCGTTGCTCGCGTCATCACAGGGCATTTACAACCTGCGAGTGAATAGATGACGGACCGCCACCTTGGGCTTTCACCCGCACCCACTGTAACACCCGCCCTCGGGTCATGCTGTGGCCCAGGACAGTATAGTCAATGTCCAGGTTCAACTAAAATGGTGTGTTTAAAGACTCCTTTTTATCCGGCACTTTTAAATGTGGGGTTCAGTGTGCAGGTTTGGGGCTCATGCTGTTCGCCAGTACCAGTATAGTCAATGTCCAGTGAAAACTAAAATGGTGGTTGAAAAGACTCCTTTTTTCCGGCACTTTTAAATGTGGGGGTCATGCAGTTTTGGGGCTCATGCTGTGGCCCAGGACAGGTATAATCAATGTCCAGTGATACTAAAATGGTGGTTGTAAGACTCCTTTTTCCGGCAGTTTTTAAATGTGGGGTCATGCAGGTTTGGGCTCATTCTGTGGCCCAGGAAAGGTATAGGTCAATGTCCCAGTGAAACAAAAAAGTGGTTGAAAGACTCCGTTTTGCGGCACTTTTTAAAATGTGGGGTCATGCAGGTTTGGGGCTCATGCTGCGTTCCAGGACATGATATTCCAATGTCCAGTTTCAAGTAACAATGATGGTTTCAAAGTCATACTGCCTTCTGGCACTTTTTGTAATTGTGTGGTTATGCAGTTTAAGGTCATGCTGTGGAACAGACAGGATAGTAAATGGTCTGTGCCTTTTTTCTGTGACTTTTATAACCTAAGTGTGTTGCCTAGATTGTAGCACGTATCCATTTGACTGTTGAGGATGTTTAATTCAGCTACTCCAGCCTTGTTTGGGTAATAATGAGTGCTGTTGCCTCTCCCATTGACTTTAATGGTCATCTGCGCATCAATCGCGTGCTGCACTAGCGAAAACCATATCGATAGCGTACCCGACTATCGACATCGATCTGAACTCGATAGCCAACGCAATCGCTCAAGCACTACTTATGAGCCTGTAGAATATTGTCTCGCCCAGATGGCAAACCTTACATTTTATCCACATTGAACCCCATTTGCCAAGTGGATGCCCAAGCCACTCAGTGTGTCCCACAGGACTGCTGAGACCTTTACCACCCCTTCGTCATTTTATGAGAATATTCCATAGATATCACTACCCTTCATATCCTGGTGATCATCTGGCAAAAATAAGAAACCATGCTATCGATCCCTTCCACTATAAAACGTTAATAACACATAAATAAGAGAGGAAACTAATACTGAACCCTGCTGCACACCACTCACAACTGGAGACCACTCAGAGTTAGGAGTCATTTTACCACCACTTTCTGATGTACGATCCAGCAGCCAGTTTTTAATCACAATTACACCTGTTATCTCTATCCCAAATGGGAATCTAATTTACCCCACAAAAACCTAATGCGGTTACAGTGTGCAAATAACTTTGCAAAGTCCTAAAAACACAATATCCACAGCGTGCCCCCGCTATCCAGACTTCTACTCACCTCTTCATAAAATTAAAAGAAATCAGATTGGTCTGACAGCTTTCCCTGTCCTTAGTAAATCCATGCAGGCAATCACTAATAATATTGTGTTTGTCAACATACTCCTGTATGCTAGTCCCCTTATGAGGCCCTCAGAACATTTTTCCCCACAACAGATGTTAAACTTACTGGTCTATAATTACCTGGGCAAGACTTGAACCTTTTTTGAAGAAGGAACTACATTTGTGTCACGTTTCATGCGGCGGTCCCCTTGCCTTGACGACGCTTGTCCGTGCCTGCCATGTCGTCTGCAGGGGCTCCCTGTGCAGGGGCCCAGCAGCCTGTGTTCTGCTATTTACTTGCCTGCCTGTCCATTCGCTGTTGCTTCCAGTCTGTGCACTGTGCCTCCTAAGGCGTGCGCGCGGCAGCTTCCTCCTATTTATAGTTTCCTTTTCTTCACCTTCCTCCATCAACCCCCTGACCTCTGGCTATCAAGAGGAAGTTCGTGTCTCTAGACTCTGTGTGCATTTCTTTGCAGTCCTGTTGCTCTATGTCCAGCTGCTCCATCTGATCTCTGCCAGCATCTCAGTCTGCTGTTTGGAGTCTTTTAACCCTTAGATGCTGTCCAGTGTCCTTTGTCATCTGAGCTCCTGGCCGTCCTTCCGTCGTGTTCTGTGTATCCTGCTGTGTTCCTGTCGCTGTATGTGCTCTCCTGTTCCAGCCGTGTTCCCTGGTCTGTACCTGATGTGTTACCATCCAGTCCTGCTGTATCCTGTGGTGCAATGTGTACGTTTAACCTAACCCTCCTGTACCTGCTGTACATGTGTTCCTGTATTCCACCGCCTGGATCCGTCTTGCACCCCGGCTGTCACCGCAGGTAGCCACGTCAGGGGTAGGAACCTGGGGGTTCCCGCACCAAGTCCATCCCGCTTTGCGGCGGCTCTGGTGAAGACTCAGGGGCCCCTTAGACTTCCACTCCCTGGCGTGGTTCCCCAGCTACCACCTTCGCCTGCGTTGATCACGTAGGATCCATCGACCCGGATGTCTGCGTCGGGGCGCTTTCGGCGTGACGTCCATACGGTCGCCGCACCGTTACAGTTAATGAACTGACCATGGACCCCGCCGGGGTGACCCTGCCCTCCGTCTAGATTGTCTGCACCCGTTTACCTAGCTCATGGTCCAGCCCAGAGCTTACGTTTGTGGCTGAGCTCATTGGTCAGCCCGAGCTTACGTTTTGGCCTAGCTCATGGTACCAAGCCAGAGCTTTACGTTTTGGCCTAGCTCATGGTCCAGCCCAGAGCTTACGTTTGGCCTAGCTCAAGGTCCCCAAAGCTTACGTTTTGGACCTAGCTCATGTCCAGCCCAGAGCGTTACGTTTGGCCTAGCTCATGGTCCGCAGCCCAGAGCTTACGTTTGGCCTAGCTCATCGTCCAGGCCCATAGCTTACGTTTGGCCCAGCTCATGGTCCAGCCAGAGCTTACGTTTGCCTGGCTTACGGTCCCGCCCTGAGCCTTCTGAGTCCCCGTGGCTTACGTCCCAGCCCTGAGCCTTCTGATCCCCCTGGCTTACGGTCCCGGGCCCTGAGCACTTCTGAGTCCCCGTGGCTTACGGTCCCCCCCGCCTGGAGCCTTCTGAGTCCCCGCGGCTTACGGTCCCTCCCTGAGCTTCTGAGTCCCCGTGGCTTACGTCACGCCCTGAGCCTTCTGATCCCCGTGGCTTACGGTCCCAAGCCCTGAGCCTTCTGAGTCCCGTGCTGTACGGTCCGCCCTGACCTTCGAGTCCCCGTGGTCTTTACGGTCCCGCCCTGAGCCTTCTGAGTCCCGGTGGCTTACGGTCCCACCCTGAGCCTTCTGAGTCCCCGTGGCTTAACGGCCCCCGCCTGGGTCCCTCCCATTTTGGCCTAGTGCCCCGCTTGTTCCTCCCATGCACCTCTTTTCTAGGTTTTCCCTATACCTGGCAATTATACAGCCTGTACTTGGGTTTTGGTTGCCCCCGTAGAAGTTGCGGTCCCCTGGCCATGTGGAATGCCATATCTGTGAATTTGGGAGGGGGAGGAGGGGGCTTTGAGGGGGGGGTACTGTCACTGTTGTCAATGCCGCGGTCCCTGCATTGGACCGTACGGCTTGTCCGTTTGCATGCCATGTCTCTGCTGGGGCTCCAGTGGCATGGTCCCAGCACCGTGTGTTCTGCTATGTACTTGCCTGTTCCTGTCCCCCAGTCTTGTTGCCTCCTGGGGGTCCTTTCTGTGCAACTGTGCCTCCCTAAGAGGCGTAGCGCGCGGGCAGCTCCTGCCTATTTATATAGTTTTTCCATGTTCTTGTGCACATTCCTCTTACACCCCTGACCTCTGGCTATAAGAGGACGTTCTTGTCTCTACTCTCTGGTCAGTTTCTTTGCAGTCTGTTGCTATGTCCAGCTGCTATCCCATCTTGAGCTCCTGCCAGCATCTCAGTCTGCTGTTGGAGTCCTAACCCCTGAGATGCTGGTCCAGTGTCTTTGACATCCTGAGGCTCCTGGCCGTCCGCCGTCGTGTCTGTGTATCCTGCTGTGTTCTGTCCTGTAGTGCTCTCCTGTTCCTGCCGTGTTTCCCTGGTCTGTACCTGAATGTTTACCCATCCATTCCTGCTGTATCCTGTGGTGCTATGTGGTACGATTAACGCCTCCTGTATCCTGCTGTACATGTTCCTGTATTCCACCGCCTGGATTCCTGTCTTGCACCCCGGCTGTCACCGCAGCACGCCACGTCAGGGGTAGTGACCTGGGGGTCCCCCCCGCAGCCAAGACCATCCCCGCTTTGCGGCGGGCTCAGGTGAAGACCAGGGGCCTCCCCTTAGACTCCACTCCCTGGCGTGGTCCTCCAGCTACCACCGTCGCCTGCGTGTGATCACTAGAGGATCCACACCCGATGTCTGCTGTCGGCGCTTCTGGCCGTACGTCCATCGCGCCGCACCGTTACAATTTTGCTTTGCTCCAGTCTCCTGGCACTATACCTAGTCACCTGTGAATCTCTAAAAATCATGTACAGGGGCACAGTGATAACCGAGCTGAGCTCATAAGAACTCTGGGTGAAGCCATCAGGGCCTGAGCCTGTTCATCATTCAGTTTTATTTAACTTGGCTGTTGACTTTTTTCTACACTGAGCCAATTTAATTATAGCAATGAATGTATTAACAGTACAGCCACCAACTACTTCTGCACTTGGCCCCCCACATCAACTACTATTTCATTGATAGTGTATATACTGAGCGTTAAGAAACCTATTTATTCCTCTGCTCCTTCTCTTGGTCACTCAGTGACCAGCCTCCCCATCACAGGTTTTTAAGGGCCCTACTTGCTCTGACTTCGGCTTTTTGGCATTTATATGCTTAAAGAATTTCTTGGGGTTAGTCTTGCAGTCCTTGGCCACCTGCCTTTCATTTTGAATTTTAGCTGCTTTTATCACTTTTTTACAGATTTTATTAAGCTCTCTATAATTTTCAAAGGCTGATGCCGACCCCTCTGACTTATATTTTTAAATGCCCTTTTTTTATTGTTTATTGCCCTCTTAACAGAAGGTAGAAGCCATGTTGGTTTTAGTTTTAGTCGCCTATACTTGTTACCCATAGGAATATATTTTGCAATAAATTTCCCCAAAATATATTTAAAGCTCCCCCACTTGGCTTCTATATCACCATTTGCTAATATCTGCTCCCAGTCTAGGTCCTGTATTGCATCCCTCAATAAGGAAAATTTGGCCCTTTTAAAATTAAATGTTTTTGCCTTCCCGCTCTGTTTTTCTTTTTTGCAGTTTACGCTAAAATGAATTATATTATGGTCACTGTTACCAAGATTTTCAGAAACCGTGACCGCTCCAACTAGTTCTGCTTTGTTAGAAATGACCAGATCCAACAGAGCATCACTTCTAGTGGGTTCCTCCACAAACTGCCCCATAAAATTATCCTCTAATTCCCTTTTCAGTCGATGCAGAACCGTGACCCCAGTCAATGCCTGGGAAATTAAAGTCACCCATTATTATCACTGTACCTGCCTGTGCTGCCCGCACCATTTGATTATGCATCTGTTCTTCTAGCTCCTCAGTGATGTTCGGGGGTCTATAAATTACACCAAAAATAATATTTTCTGCATTATTCCCTCCTTGTATTTCCACCCACAATGTTTCCACATCATTAGCTACTCCGCCCTGTATTACCCTGTATTGTAGTCTTATCATTTGATTTTGGAAATGTACAGTTTTATTCCAGATTGCATTAGAAAACCCATAAGAGCGTCGCTCGCTCTCCTATTGGTCCAAATAACCGCGCCTCTTTTAACTTAGCCAATCACAAACAGAGCTCGCTCTGCATTTCTTTTCCCATAGAACTCTATGAAAGTAGCTCGCTCTTTGATTGGCCGGGATAGCCAAGCCCCCGCTAGCTCAACCAATCAGCTCTTTTCTGCCTTTTTACTGTATTTTGAACTGTCCCGCCTTTGAATATGATTGGTCAATATTTCTCCATAGGTTAGAATGGGTCCCTGTCGCTCTTATTCTGATTGGTCAATCCTCCTCCATAGGATATAATGGGCCACTGTCGCTCCTATTCTGATTGGCTGGTTTATGCCGACCAATCAGAAGAGCTTAAACAATTTGAATTACTGTATTTCCCGGCGATTCTCTCTATTGCAATTCCCTATGTAGCGCCGGTCTCGGCGACAAACGCGTTGTTCGGGGTTTTAGGCTCTTTATCTGATAATGTTTTACACTTAATAAAAATGATTTCTTTATTCCTACTCCATGCCGCACGGCGCTGAGCGACGAGATTTCAGTGCGCCGATCTCTCCATAGACTACAATGGGAGAAGTAGCTCACGCTCAGCCAATCAGCTCTTTTCTGTCTTTTGACTGTATTTTGAACTGTCCCGCCTTTGATTTTGATTGGTCAAAACTTTTCCATAGGATATAATGGGTCTTTGTCGCTCCTATTCTGACTGGTCAATACTCCTTTATAGGTTAGAATGGGCCACTGTCGCTCCTATTCTGATTGGTCAATAGTTCTCCATAGGTTTTAATGGACACTGTCGCTCCTCATTCTGATTGGCTGGTTTATGCCGACCAATGAGAAGACTTAAAACAATTTGATTACTGCATTTCCCGGCAATTTTCTATAACCCAATTCCTTATGTTGGCGCCGGTCTCAGCGACAAATGCGTTGTTCGAGATTTTTTATTAATGTATATTTATAGAAGGTTTCAGCTCTTTTTCAGAGAATATTTTACACTTAATAAAAATATTTTT
>JAODAL010086391.1:0-10266 GCA_025379985.1 Phyllomedusa bahiana | reverse complement strand
TACCTTAATCTTTTAAAATTTTGGGGGCAAGTATTTTGAAAAACCTTCCACAACTTAAAAAATTTAAAAATGGGAAAATTTTGGGCCCTTCCCCCTGAAAAGAATGGGTGTAATTTTAAGCTATGTTGTAGGTTGCCTTGCTCACACCTCCCTTTTTTTCCGCTTTACCCATAAATTTTAAATAGGATTGAGATCGGGGATTGTGAGGGCCCACCCCAAAAAAACTTTGATTTGGGTTTTACCCTTTAAAGCCATTTTTGTAACCAGTTTGAAATTATGCTTTGGGTCTTTGTCCTTTTGGGAAGACCCTTTTTTCCCCCAATTTTTTAATTTTCCCTTTTTACTTTTGTAAAACCCAAAGGGACATACTAAAAAATAAGATCTTTGTTTCGTATGCATTTCCCAAAATTAATCGGGCTTTTATTTTTTTTTTTGGAAAATTTCCCTTTTTCAAACAGTTTGTTTTCGGGTGCAATTTAAAAAATACACCCAAATAGGTGTGTCTCAAATTAAATTCAGTGTTCCCAAATTTAAATTTCCCAAATTAGACATGATTCATTATATGGGCTGCCCCCAAATTGTTTAAAGGAAATTAGTAAATATATTTGTATATATCAAAAACAAGGGGGAAAATTTAAAAAATACCCCAAAAAAAGAAATTTTTTAGTAAAAAAATTAAGATAATTCACTGGAAAGACCAAAAAAATTTTAATTTTTTATTTTATTTAAATAAAAAGGAGTAAAAAAAAACTCCAGAATACAAAAAAACCCCCAAAAACAATCCCTAAATAAAAACCCTACAAAAAAAAGCTACCTAGCCAAAAGTGGGGGATGGTCCCCCTGAAAAGGACGCACCCCCCGGGGAACCCAAAGAGATAACCCTTTTCAACCCCAAATACAAAAGGAAAAAATATCCTGTGAAAAAAAGATAAAAAATTTTAAAGCAAAAGGCCCCTTATCCCCAACACCATTTTTTATAAAAAAAGAAAAAGGCCTAGTCTCGAAAATTTAAACCCCAGCTTTTAAACAGAAAGAAAACAAGGTTTCTAGTCAAAATTATTTAGGGCCCCCAACATTTTTTATCCCCCCGTTTTTAGGGTCTCATCGGGGGCAAAAAGGGAAGAATAAGCCCCCCCAAAAAAAAAGTTAAAAGTCCCTTTGTATAATCCAAAACAGAAGTTATATCCCATGTTACAACTTTTTGGGGTTACATAGGCGGTCCACTAGTGAGTAGAACGCATTTTTGTGCAAAACGTTTCCCCGGGGCGTTACGGTAAAAAAGCCCCAAAAAAAAGAGTCTCCATGCAAAGGGATCTGCTGGAAAACATTTCATTTATTACAGTTGGGTACAATAGTTCGGGTTATCATGTTTAGAAAAAATGGATTACCACCCAGCCTTTGGAATACTGCCTCAAGAAAGGGGTTCCTGAAAAAAAAACCAGCCTTTAAGAGACAGTTACATCTCAAATTTTTTCCCATAAAAAAGGAGATACAAAAAACCCAATCCCATTTACTCACTTTAAATTTCTTTCGTTCGGCTTACAAAAGCTCCATTCCCAAAAGGGTAACTGGGGACAGAAAGGGGAGTCCCGCTTCTCAGCGGGTCTCTAGTCTCTCTAAAGGCGTCCCTTCTTTTGCCGTCGACGCTTTTCCGCGCATCCCATTCTTATACTTCCCAGCCTTACCACCCGATCAGCCCAAAACCCCGGACATCAGGGGAAAAAGGGGAAAGCAACCTTTATTTGGGAAAACCCGTTTCCAAAACCCGGAAAGGGGAAACCTAAGTCTGGCCAGTTGGTCCCCAAAGAATGCGCCGGAAATTACAAGGGTTTAAATAAAATGGGAGTTACGGCTCAAATTAAAAATTTAATATAAAGGGTAGATATTGAAAATTTGGGAAAAAAAACGGGGGGTTTAAATTTTTTAAAAATTTATCAAGATTTTAAAAATAAATTAATATAAAAGGGTGGCAATTTTGACTAGGGGAGAAAGAGAAGGAAAAAGGCTTCCTTTTTCCAGTACCCCGATTTGTGACATAAACGGGAAAATCAAAATTAGGAAAAACAAGTCGTTTAAAAGAAGCTGTTTATTTTTAAATTTTTTTTGCTAAATTTGAGTTATATGAATGTAAGCCATATGAAAGATTTTACATTTAATTGGATGGAATTATTACATCTCTATAATGAATACAAAAAAGGGAAAAACACATTTTGTCCCTACAAAAGGGAAAGACTTTGGTTTTTTTACAGACTAGGGGAAAAGGGGGACAGGGATTGCCCAAAAAACAGGGCACAAATGAAGGGGTTAAAAATTTAAGCTGCTCTTTTAAACCCAGGGGGGGATACAGTATCCAGTTGAAGATCCATTTTTGTCTCGGGTTTGAAAATTCTTTACCACATTTCCCCCACGTATAAAATCCCCTAAAATGTTAAAGGGGCCCTAAAATTTGGAGAGTGTTTTTTTCCCCCAAAGTACTGAATTGAAGTGTCTCCCCAGTTTTTTCTAAAGTCCCCTATGTTTTTCAAGAATGCGCTGTCCCCCCATGGTTTTATTGTCCTTTTTCCCATATAAATTTCCAAAATTTCAGGAACATGTAGCTTTTTTAAAAAGGGCATGGGGGTGTACTGCAATTAAAAAAACTCCCTAATGTCATATTCCCGACCTGTTTCCCATTTCTAAAACAGTCCCTTTGTCTGTCCTTTAACCCCTCCCCCAGGCCTTTTCCCTGTCCCTTTGAAAAAAAACCCAAGGGGCCTTCCAAGCCATGGTCACTCACTGGTTGTGGAAATCAAATGGCTATGTACAAGCCCCGGGCCCCCAAAAACCCCTTCCCCCCTCCGGGACGTGACCTGGGGGAAATTTTGGTAGAAAATTCCCAATTTGATCAAATTTTCCCCTTCTAAGGGGTGTTCCCCAAAATTTTCTAAGGACAACCCTAACGAGAGGGGGGTTTGCTCTGTCCCAAAAGGGGGCCCAATTTAGTCTAAATTGGGGATCTTCTGTTTCCCTTACCCTAGGAGCCAGAAGTTTTAGAGCGATCCGAGTTTAAGGGGAAAATTTTTATGCCTGCTTAAGGGGCCTTCCTAGGGTATCCCCCCATCTCTAAATTTTTCCTCAAAATCCCTTTTCCTTTGTAAAACCCGCCCAAAATTTGGGGCAATTTTCCCCTTTTGAGCCTCAAAATATTGGCCCTTTGGGATACCCCCCGCAAAGGGGAGAGGGTGGGCGCTCCTCCACTCCCAAAAGATTTTTTTGTTGTGTTGGGTTACATAGACCCTGGTGGGCCAATTCACCCGATTCTCCTTCATGAATTTTAACGTCAAGAAAGGGAAAGATTGACCACCACGTTAAAAAAGGTTTAAAAAACTTAAACCTATTTCCCTTGTGATTTTAGAGCCGACACCATACTTTTCCCAAAAAGGGTCCCCCCGGGGCCCGTCCACAGCACGAAAAATATCGTCCATTTAACAAACCCCGAGGGTTTGCCTCAGGTTTCCCCAGATAATACCCCCTCCCCCAAAAACGACCGTGCCTCCCCCCAGCCCAGAAGCAAATTTGGGTAAGTTTTTGGGGCGGGAAGAACCCGCCCATGGCATCCCCTGAAACTGGTGGAGACACGGCCCCCCAAAAAGAAAGTGTTCCTGGGTTTGGACCAAAATTTCCCGCAGCCTAAGGAAATTTTTATGTGAAATGAAAAAGGGACCCCCCCATAGAGAAAGTATTCAACTGCCTTAAGGCCCCCGTGGAGGGTTGATGAAATATAAAAGGGCCCCCACATCATGCTGGCCTAATGGTTTTATTATCAATTACTATTCCCTCCCAAATTTTTGGCCAAAAAAAAAATCCATTGTTCCCTTTTATACGAAGGGAGTGATACAACGAAATCCCTCAAACATTTATCTAGGTAAAAATTCCCTTTTATTCTGGTCAGGCTTTCAATGCCCGACACTATAGGGGTCCCTTGAGGGGGGTCAATCCCCTTTTGGACTTTCGGGAAAGCATAAAAGGGTTTCAGTTTGAGGGAAATTTTGGGGGGGCAAAAAGGGTTTAATTCTTTTCTCCCTCAAACAATTTTTCTCTTTTTTCCCTCCAGTAAGTCTTTTAGTTCTCTCCTATAATTTCAGTGGGGGCATGAAAGGGAAAATCTCATTTGCTTTGTCCGGTCATTCAAAATCCTCCCGGCACATGGTCACAAAATCAGACCTATCCTCAACACGATGTTCCCACCCTTTTCAGATGGTTTTATGATCAGACAAATTTTCCCCCCTCCAAAGGGGAGAAAGGCCGTTCTGTGAGTTACCTTTAAAATTTTACACCCTTTGATCTTTCTGTTATCAAAAAAACTTTTTTAAAACCAATTTCCTAAAAAACATCAAAACAGGGAATCCCCTCCAATCGGGGGGGGTTGATGTATTTTTGAGTTGGGAAAAATTTAGAAAAAGGACCCTCACCCAATTCTTTTAATTCTTTTTCTTTGTAACGATTCAAAACTTAAAACAAATTTTGGGTCCCGGCTTTATAGACCCATGGTGGGACCTCTCTTTTTTTTTTTTAGTTTGGAAAATTTTGCCCCCTTAATTTCCCTTAAAAAAAAGCTTTTATATCCTTTTTCCAAGAAATAAGTCAAAGGAAGTAGTAGGAATAAAAGATAATCCTTCCCTCAAGACTTCCACTTCTACCTCTGTAAGTACCTTTTTCGACAGATTAATAATTCTTAGTGTGTCCGTTTTTTCTCTCACAGTTTCTCCCTGAGTTGAATTGGGTCTCTCAGTCTCTCTCTCTCTAAAAAACCGCCACCTGTCCTATTTACATGAGGTCTCCCTCGGCCTCTTCCTCTTCTAGATCTATATGAACGACTTCCTTCTGATCCCCTGTTAAGATTATAGGTATCACCAGTATCAGTATCAGAGGACGATATATCTGTTTCGCCTCTCTGATTAGTACGTGTATCAGTGAAACTATAGGCTTTGTTTTCACGGAAGTCTTGCAAATCCCTTAGATATTGTAGATGTTTTCTCTCCTTTAGATTATGCTGAAACCTCTCAATTGTAGCTTGCAGTTGTGCCTCTTTCACAGAGAATTCCGGATCTGTTTTAAATTTTAATACAATCTCAATTTGTTCCTGTAATCTAAGATTAGTTGCTTCTAATTTCCTTTTTTCTTCAGCAAGCAAAATCTGCATAAATTGTAAGGAACTTTCAGTTGCTGTATGTTCCCACTGTTCTAGTACCTCCTTAGTCCGCAGTCTAGCCGATGGCACCACTGATATCCGCAGACCTCTGGGTACTATTTTCTGTTTGATGTAATTATCAAAGAGTTGAATTTCCCACCAAGAGATTGCATGTTCTCTATAGAGTCTTGTTAATTCTTTAAATGAGACCTTAATAGACGGTGAATAATTCTTGGAGACAAAATCCTTCTCTGAAAATACCTCCTTAGCCTCACTGTACCAAGAGTCAATATTACAACCTGTAGTCACAAAACTAGCCATACCCTATAAATAATATGATATCAAAAACACTGGGAGATTTACAAATAGCCCAAAAAAGAATATGTTTATAGTCAAAAAAAAAAGATAAATTTCCCGGAACCGACCCAAAAAACTTAACTTTTCTTAGTTAAAAAAAGGAGTAAGAAAAAAATCCAAATACAATTAAAAAATCCCAAACTACCTATATTAAAACCCACAAAGAAATACCTAGCCAAAAAATTGGGATGGTCGCCCTGATAAAGGGCGCACCCCAGGAACCCAAGAGATAATCCCTATTTAAGCCCTAAAAAACAAGACAAAATATCTGTGCAAAAAAGATACAAAATTAAAGCAAAAGGCCCCTTTAACCCAACCCATACTTATACAAAAAGCAAAAGGGGGAGTCTAAAATTAAGCCTGCATAACAGAAGCAACAAGGGGTTGTCAAATATTTATGCCCACGCGTTTATTTCCCCGATGATAGGGGCCTCAACAGGGGGAAGAAGGAAGACATAAGCCTAAATAAGTTTAAAAGGGTTAGATAAACCAAAAAGAATAATTTTCCAGACAACTTTTGGTTTCATAGGGGGGTAGCATATAGGGTATAACGATTTGTGCAAATCGTTTCATCGCAGTTTTGGGCAAAAGACCATAAAATCTCCCCTGCGAAACGGTTCTGCTGGGAACTTGCATTTATTACGTAAAATGACAATAGTTGGGTTTTGATGTGAACAAATGGATTACCACCCCGCCCTTGAATACGCCCCAAAAGATCTAAAATAAACCAGCCCTAAGGAAAAATTACTATCTCTTAAATTTCCCCTAATCAAGAATACAACAAAAAATGCATTATACCCATGATTTTTATTTCGCGGCGCTTCAAGCCCAAGTTATAGAGTAACTGTGACAGAAAACGGGAAATGCCCCTTCTCAGCGTGCGTTAGTCTCTCTGAACCGCCCTTATACATTTAAAATTAAATTCCGTTTTTCCCTTTGTCAATATCTACCCTTTATATTATTAACCCAAATTTGAGCCTAACTCCCCTTTTATTTAACCCTATGTAACTGGCCCCGGGGCTTCTTTGGGGCCAGACGGCCAGACTTAGGTTACCGTCTTCTGATTTAAGCGGGTTTTCCCAAGTAAGGGTTTCTTTCCCTTTGCCCGTGTCAGGGGGTTTTTTTTTGTCGGGCTGGCTTTAAAAGGGTGGTTAAAAATAAGTTCGCAGCGCCGGGGATTACGTTGACGCCCAAAAGAAAACCCTCAGGAGACTAGGACGTGCCGCTGAGAAGCGGCACTCCGCTTTCTGTCCGTTTGCTCTATGAACTGGAGCTCTGTAGCGCCAACAATTTTAAATCATGTGATTTAAAAAGCTTGTTTGTTTTTTCTCCTTTATTATGGGGAATATAGGATAGTAAATGTCTCTTTTGGTGGATTTATTTGAAATTTTTGAGGCAGTATCAACGGCTGGGTGATAATCCCTTTGTTCACAGTACCAGAACTATTGTCAGCTTAACTGAAAATAAAATGACTTTTTTTCCAGCAGAACCGTTTGCATGGGACTCTTATGGGGGCTTTTTGACCGTAACTGACGAGTGAAAACGTATTTTCACAAAACCGCTTTACTATTAAAAACCCCCCTATGTTAACCCCTAAGTTGTCGGATATAACTTTTGTTTTGGGTTATACTAAAAAAAAAAGGCTGTGCAATTAAAAATATCTTTGAAACTTTTAAACTGGGGCACACTGAAAGGCAATGACATACATCTAATCATAAATCGTGGCACACAAAACAAGTAAATTTCAAGTTATATAGGAATTTAAAAGGAAAAAGCTTACAGTAGGAAAATATGAAAAACCCGGGGCTCTTAGTTTACAGTTTTGTCAAAGTTGTATTAATAAAAAACCCCCCCCCCCAACCCCCACGTAAGGGGGTTTTCCCAGAGCAGGTGACCCCAAAACACTAAAACATGTTACCTTTGCTGGGACCCATTCAGACTCCCCATTTTCCCCAAAAGTGATGGGAAACCCCTCCCAATTAAATTAACCTGCTTTGGAGGTAAAAGAGGTGGTTTGAGTGCAAAAAACCCAAATTTGAATTGCCATCCCCCCAAAAAATTAGACTACAAAATGTAAAAGGCGTGAAACATTTTTTTTAAAAACCTTTAAAAACCGTAAGCATGGGTTGCCCACTAAAAAGGCAATGACTAATCAAATTTCATAAACCCGTCCCACACTAAAGACAAGTAAAACCCCAAAGTTTTTAGGAATATAGGAAATGCTTTACAGCAAAGGGAAAATTGAAAACCTGGGACTCTTGGTTACAGTATTTGATCAAAGTTTTATTAACCCTCACCCCCCAAACAGGGTAAAGGGGGTTCCCCAGAGCAGGTGATTTCCCTACCCCTAAAACATGTTCCCTTGCAGGAGTCCATTCGGGACTGCCACTTCCCCAGGAGTGATAGGAACCTGCAATTGAATTAACCTGCACGGATGTAAATAGACTACATTTTGTAGTCTATTTGGGAGATGGCAATCTCATTGGCTTGTTGCACTCAGCCACCTCTTTTACATCCGTGCAGGTTAATTCAATTGCAGGTTCCTATCACTCCTGGGGAAGTGGCAGTCTGAATGGACTCCTAGCAAGGGTAACATGTTTTAGTGTAGGGACTCACCTGCTCTGGGAACCCTTGACGTGTTGGGAGGTGAGCTTAATACAATCTTTGATCAAATACTGTAAACTAAGTCCCAGGTTTTTCATATTTTCCTTAGCTGTAAAGCATTTCCTATATTCCTATATAACTTAAGGTTTTACTTAGTCTTTAGTGTGCCACTGATTTATGTATTAGATGTATGTCATTGCTTTCAGTGTGCACCTATGCTTACGTTTTCAAAGTATATATTAGATGTTGCACGCCTTTTACATTTTTGTAGTCTATTTGGGGAGATGGCAATTCATTGGCTTGTTGCACTCAGCCACTCTTTTCACTCGTGCAGGTTAATTCAATTGCAGGTTCCTATCACTCCTGGGAAAGTGGCAGTCTGAATGGACTCCTAGCAAGGTAACATGTTTTAGTGTAGGGACTCACACTGACTCATGGGAACCCCTTGACGTGTTGGGAGGTGTAGCTTAATACAATCTTTGATCAATACTGTAAACTAAGAGTCCAGGTTTTACATATTTTCCTTAGCTGTAAAGCATTTCCATAAATTTCCCTTTTTAACTTGAGGTTTTACTTAGTCTTTAGTGTGCCACTGATTTATGTATTAGTTGGATTATACTAAAGCACTTTGAACTTATTTGGAGGCTTATGTCTTCCCTTCTTGCCCCTGATGAGACCCTATACATCGGGGTATGAAACGCGTTGGGCATAAATATTGTGACTAGAGCCTTGTTGCTTTCTGTATATAGCAGGCATAATTATCGAGACTAGAGCCTTTGCTTTTTGTATATAGTATGGTGGTGGGTATAAAGGGGCCTTTTGCTTTAATTTTGATCTTTTTGCTCAGGATTATTTTGTCTTGTGTATAGGGCTTGAATGGGATTACCCTCTTTAGGTTCTGGTGGGGGGCGTCTTTATCAGGGCGCCATCCCACACTTTTGGCTAGGTAGCTTTCTTTGTAGGTTTTCTATAGGGTAGTTTGGGATGTTTAATTGTATTCTGGAGTTTTTTTCTTACTCCTTTTTATTAACTAAGTAAAAGTTAAGTTTTATGGTCTAATACTAGTGTATGTAAACTTTTGACTTGGCAGAAAGTAATAAAAATGCATTAGAAAATTGTCTCTCATTATTCTGGCATTTGGCAAATATAAATAATTTTGGTTCCTAATTGACCTAAAATGGGTTTTAAAGGGTTTTTTCTGATTTATGCCGATAGTGAGAAAAGCATGCATACATGTCTTTTTATAATGTATGTAAACTTCTGGTTTCTCTGTATCATACACCCCTTGACATATTCTGTAAGGGGTGTAGTTTCCAAAATGAGGTCTTTTCAGGGGTGTTTATGAAGTTTTGGCACCTTTGGATGTCAACAAACCTGTAATGGCGCCTAAAAATATCCTAATGGAAATGAGACCCTAAATCAGTAATGCTGTTCCTATTTTGGGGCTTGTGGTTGAGTTTAAAAAAGCAATAGGACCACATATGGGATATCTCTAAAAAAAAAGGAGAAAACAGAGAAATCATTTGAATTGTGTTTCCCTTTTATCAAATTTTTTTTGTTTCGTAAATAATAGATGAAAAAACTGCAAAAAAAAGTAACATTTTGAGTAATTAATTGGGGTGTCCTTTAAAATAAAGGCCCCTCAAGGCATGAAAGACTGGATGGGTACCTTAAAATATCGGTGTTGCAAATTTTCTTGTAAAGGTCCGCCTGGCATTTATGCCTCTTGTGTACCAAACAACATGTCCTTTGCTCTGGCAGCTGCAGCGCTGTGCAAAAGTAGCAATCCCGTAATCAATAAAACATGACTTTTATTCTTTTTCTTCGGGTTTAAAAACATACATGGCTTAATCTCCTTAACGTTATGCAAACATCAATAAACAATAGTTGGATACTTAAGTAGTTTGTTGCGGCGTGTCGCCGTTCAGTTGTAGTGTTTCAGAACCTATTCGGCCTTCACCCCACGGGGTTCCCCAGTATACGGCCAGGAGACCGGGCTGGGGCGCCGTCTACACTGCGAAGTTTCGAGACAATCTGCCTCTGGAGAAGATAGGGAAACCCGCAGGGATTACTAAAAGATTGTTTCAAAGAGAGGTATTGATATTACAGGATTTTCTAACCCCCAAAAGGTATTA
>JAODAL010086390.1:0-10266 GCA_025379985.1 Phyllomedusa bahiana | reverse complement strand
TGACCCTCTCCGGGCCCGGCGGCACTTTCCCCGTATGAAATTTCCCTAAACTGCCGGCACATTCCCCTAACATCCCTGGCACTCCGGGGCCATTTTCCCCGTATGACCTCTTGGAAACTGCGGGGCACTTTCCCCCGTATGACCCCCCTGCACTGCCGGCACATTCCCGTAGACCCTCCCCTGGCACTGCGCGGAAATTCCCGTAGGGACCCTCCCCTGGCACTGCGCGGCAAAATTCCCGTATGACCACTCTCTGGCACTGCGCGGCACATTCCCTGTATGACCCTCTCCTGGCACTGCGCGGCACATTCCCCGTATGACCCTCTCCTGGCACTGCGCGGCACATTCCCTGTATGACACTCCTGGCACTGCGCGGCACATTCCCTGTATGACCCTCTCCTGGCACTGCGCGGCACATTCCCCGTATGACCCTCTCCTGGCACTGCGCGGCACATTCCCTGTATGACACTCCTGGCACTGCGCGGCACATTCCCGTATGACCACTCCCCTGGAAATGCGCGGCACATTCCCCGTTATGACCCTCCGGGGCACTGCGCGGCACTTTCCCCCGTATGACACTCTCTGGAAACTGCGCGGCACATTTTCTCTATGAAACTCCCTGGGCACTTGCGCGGCACATTCCCCGTATGACACTCCTGGCACTGCGCGGCAAAATTCCCCCCGTATGACATCTCCTGGCACTGCGGGCACTTTTCCCGTATACCCTCTCCGGGCACTGCGCGGCACATCCCCGTATGACCACTCCTGGCACTGCGCGGAAATTTCCCCCGTATGAACACTCTCCTGGCACTGCGCGGCAAAATTCCCCGTTTTGGACACTCCCCTGGCACTGCGCCGGGCACATTCCCCGTATGAACCTCTCCTGGCACGGGGCCCCGGCACATTCCCGTAGGACCTCTTCCTGGCACTGCGCGGCACATTCCCCGTATTTGCCTCTCCTGGCACTGCGCGGCACATTCCCCGTATGACCCTCTCCTGGCACTGCGCGGCACATTCCCCGTATGACCCTCCTGGCACTGCGCGGCACATTCCCCGTAGGGCCCCTTTCTCTGGCAATGCGCGGCACTTTCCCCCGTATTGACCCTCCTGGCACTTCGGGGCTCCACATTCCCCGTATGACCCTCTTTCCCCGTATGACCCTATCCGGGCACTGCGCGGCACATTCCCGTATGACACCCTGGCACTGCGCGGGCACATTCCCCGTATGGACACTCCTGGCAACTGCGGGGCACATTCCCTGTATGACCTCTCCTTTGCACTGCGGGGAAACATTCCCTGTATGACCCTCTCCTGGCACTGCGCGGCACATTCCCCGTATGACCCTCTCTGGCTCAGCGCGGCTCACATTCCCGTATGACCCTCTCCTGGCACTGCGCGGCACATTCCCGTATGACTCTCCTCCTGGCACTGCGCGGCACATTTCCCCGTTTTGACCTTCCTGCACTGGCGGCACATTCCCGTATGACCCTCCATCTCGCGCACTTCCTGTATGACCCTCCGGGCCCACTGCGCGGAAACATTCCCGTATGACCCTCTCCTGGCATTTGCGCGGCACATTCCCGTATGACCCTCTCCTGGCCATGCGCGGCACATTCCCTGTATGACCACTCCGGGCCCACTGCGCGGCACTTTTCCCCGTTAGGGACCTATCCTGGCACTGCGCCGCGCATTCCCCGTATGACCCTCTCCTGGCACTGCGCGGCACATTCCCCTGTATACTCCCTCCTGGCACTGCGCGGCACATTCCCCGTATGACACCCACTCCACTTCCCCTGGCACTGGCCGCGGCACATTCCATGTATGACCTCCTGGCATGCGCGGAACTTTCCCCCGTAGACCCTTCCTGGGCATGCGCGGCACTTTCCCCCGTATGGACCTCTCCGGGGCACTGCGCGGCACATTCCCTGTATGACCCTCTCCTGGCACTGCGCGGCACATTCCCTGTATGACACTCCTGGCACTGCGCGGCACATTCCCTATGACCCTCCTGGCACTGCCGGCACTTCCCGTTGCCTCCGGCACTGCGGGGGCACATTCCCGTATGAACCCCTGGCCTTCCGGCACTTCCCCGTATGACCTCCTGGCATCCCGGCACATTCCCTGTATGACCCCCTTGGCACTCCCGGGGGCACTTTCCCCCCTATCCCCCCGGGCCGCGCCACATTCCCCCATGACCCTCCCCTGGCACTGCGGGGGAATTTTTCCCGATGACCCTCCCCTGGCACTGCGGGGAAAAATTTCCCCCTTTGCCCCCCTCAACCTCCCGGGACCCCCCCTATGCCCCCTCCCGGGCACGCGCGGGCACTTTTTCCCGATGCCCCTCCTTTTGGGCACTGCGCGGCACTTCCCCGTTTGACCTCCCTGGCACGCGCGGCACATTCCTGTATGACACTCTGGCACTGCGCGGCACATTCCCCTTTATGACACTCCCTGGCACTGGGCGGCACATTCCCCGATGAACCCTCTCCTTGGCCACTGCGCGGAAACATTCCCCCCGTATGACACTCCGGGAAACTGCGCGGCACATTCCCCTATGCCCCTCCTGGCAAAACGCGGGCACTTTCCCCCGTATGCCCTCCCCGGGCACTGCGCGGCACTTCCCCCCGTATACCCCCTCCTGGCACTGGCGCGGCACTTTCCCGTATGACCCCTCCGGGCACTGCGGGGGCACTTTCCCCCTTTTAACCCTTCCGGGCCTGGCGCCCATTCCCCGATGACCCCCTCCCCCGGGCACTGCGGGGCACTTTCCCCCGGGAATGACCTCCCGGCACTGCGGGGGAAATTTCCCCCGTATGCCCTCCGGCACTGCGCGCCACATTCCCCCGATGACACCAAAAGGCCACTTGCGGGGCAATTTTGTTTCCTCCCGGAATTTCCCCAAAAATTCCCCGATGGAACCCCTGGAAGGGGAACCCCGTAGCATTTGGCCGCGCAAAAATTCCCGGGGCCCTTCCGGAATGCCCGCCTTCCGATGCCCCTCCGGCACTTGCGGCGGCAAATTCCCCGTTTTGACCTCTCTGGCATGGGGGCAACAGAGGGACCCTCCGGCCTCGCGGGCCACCCCGTATGACCCCTCTCCGGAAAATGCCCGGGCAATTCCCCGATGGTTCCTGGCCGCGCGGCAATTTTTTCCCCTAGGAATCTCCGGCCTGGCGGGGCCCTTTCCCGGATTCCGGCATTGCCGGGACACCCAGGATTTGGCCGCGCGGCCCTTTCCCCCGGGAGATCTCGGGGGCATCCCCCGGCACTTCCCCTAGATTTCCCCCACTGCCGGGCCTTTTCCCTTGGGGAAATTTAAATGGCCGCGGGGCCCCAATTCCCCGGGATGACCCCTCCCGGCACGGGGGCGGGGCACATTCCCCTTTGACCTCCCTTGGCATGGCGGCAACCCCCCAAAATCCCCCTTTTCCCGGGGATGCGGGGCGGCCACCCCCCGAAAACCCCCCGGGAAATGGCGGCACATTCCCCGTTTTATTGACCCCCCCCTCGGGCACTGCGGGCAATCCCCGATGAAACCAACCCTGGCATGGGCCATTTCCTTTTAAAACTCTCCGGCAGGGGGCGGCACATTTCCCCCGGGGGGACCCTCATTGGCCCGCGCGGAATTCCGTATGGGCCCCCCGGCACGGGGGGAAAATTTCCCCCGGGTTTGGGCCCCCGGGCCACTGGCGGCCACTTTCCCTTTTGGGGAAAATCCGGATGCGGGCCCATTCCCGATGCCCCTCCTGGCACTGGCGGCCATTCCGTATGCCCTTCCTGGCATGCGGGGCATTCCCGGACCCCTTCCGGGCATGCGCGGGCAATCCCGTTACCCTCCTGGCACGCGCGGCACATTTCCCGAGGGACCTTCCTTGCACTCGGGAATTCCCCGTAGCCCCCCTTGCCTGCCGGGAATTCCCCGATGACCTCAGGGGCTGCGCGGCACCCCCTTTTGCCCTTCCCGGAAACGGGGAAATTCCCCGATGCCCCTCCCGGGAACTGGCCGGGGAAATTCCCCGTAGAACTCCCTGGCCTGGGGCCCCCCCGTTATGCCCCGGCATGCGGGGAACCCCCGAGAATTTGGCCCCGGGGGAATTCCAGAGACCCTTCCTTTGGCATGCGGGAATTCCCCGGGGTGCCTTTTCCCCAGGGGGGAACATTCCCCGTAAAACCCTCCGGCCTGCCGGAACATTTGTTGCCCCCCCTGGCCCCGGCGCCAATTTCCGTTTGACCACCCGGGCACTGCGGGAATTTTCCCGTTTTGCCCTTGGGGCCCTTGCCGGCCATTCCCAATGCACCTGGCCCCTGGCGGCCATTCCCGATGCCCTGGCATCCGGGGGACTTCCCCGATGACCACTCCTCGCGGAAATTCCCCGGGCACCGGCCCATGCCCCGGAAATTTCCCCCGAGGGGCCCTTTTGGGCCCAGGCCGGCCAGTATGCCCCCCTCCGGAAAATTGCCGGGAAATTTCCCCGTAACCTTTTGGGCACTGGGGGTTCCCCTAAGGGAATTGGTGCCGGCCATTCCGAGACCCCGGCACGGCGGAAACCCCCGTTTGCCTCCGGATAAAGGGGAAATTTTCCCGAGATTCCTGGGCATCCCGGGGGGGTTTCCCCAATGCCCCCCCGGGCCAGGGGTTTCCCCAAAGAATTCCCGGAATGCCGGACATTCCCATGAAAATTGGCCGCGGGCACATTTTCCCTGTTTTAAACCCCCTGGCAAGCGGGCCCATTCCCGTTGGGCCCCCTCCTGGACTCCGGGGGGGAATTCCCCGATGACCCTCCTGGAATGGCGGCCATTCCCCAGACCCCTGGAAAACTGCGGGGCACACCCCGTTCCCCCCTTGGGGACTGCCCCGGAAATTCCCGGGGGCCAAAAATTGGCAGCGCGGGACTTTCCCCTAGCCCCTTTGCCGCGCGGAATTCCCGAGACCTTTATGGCATGGGGGCCACCCCTTTTCCCCCTCCCCTGGGGAAATGCCGGGCCATTCCCGTTGCCTCTGGGCACTGCGGGGGCACATTCCCCGTTAAATTTGGGGCCGGCGGCCACCCCTAGGGGAAAATCCTGGCACCCCGGGGGGGCCAAAACCCGTATGCCCCCCCCCGGATGGCGGAATTCCCCCTGTAGGACCCTCCCGGATTCCCGGGACATTCCCGATACATCCCTGGCAGGGCTGCCTTCCCTTTTAACCCCTGGCACTGGCGGCACTTTTCCCTTTTAAATTTTTGGGGCTCGCGACACCCCCCGTTGCCCTCTCGGATGCGCGGGCCAAATTCACGAGGCACTCTGGCCGCCCCAAATTTCCCGAACCCCCTCCTTTGGCATGCGCCCCAAATTCCCCTTTTGGACCCTTTCCGGAAATTTGCCCAATTCCCCCGTTTTGCCCTCCGGGATTCTGGGAATTCCCGTTTACTTCTGGACTGGGGCAACCCCGTTGCCCTGGCATGCGCGGCAATTCCCGTTTTGTCCCCCCCCGCATGCCGGAATTCCCCCTTAGAATTCCGGCATGGCGGACTTCCCCGAGACCCTCCCGGCACTGGCGTTTTCCCGTATCCCCCTCCCTGGGAAAGGCCCCAACTTTCCCCAAGACCCTTCCCGGAGGGCCCCGGCATTCCCCGGAAAACCTCCCCCTGGGATGCGCGGCACCTTCCTGATGACCCCGGGTTTTGCCGGCCATCCCGATGTCCGGGAAAATGCGTGGACATTCCCCGTAGGGATCCCTGGCCCCGCGCGGCCCCACACAAGTTGAAAATTGGGCCTCCCGCGGCCCAATTCCCTTTGGGTCCCCCGGCACTTGCCGGAATTTACTTTTTTGAAATCCCGGCACTGCGGGGCACTTCCCGTTTGACCCCCGGCACTCGGGAAAAATTCCCCCCGAGGGGCCCCTTGGACTGGGGCCTTTCCCCGTTTACCCTTCCGGGGACCGGGGGGCCCCATTCCCCTATGACATTCCGGCACTGGCGGAATTCCCCGATAACCCTTTGGCCGCGCGGCAACCCGAGGACATCCGGGAAAAAGGCCCCATTTCCCGATGTTCTCAGGGGCAGGGGAAAACCCGGACCCCCTTGGCATGGGGAAACTTTCCGGATCTCCGCCAGCCGGGGGACATTCCCTAGAATCTCCTGGCATGCCCCGGCAATTCCCCGAAAAATTCCCCGGCACTCCCGGTTTTTTTCCATATGACACTTCCGCCTGGCGGCAAAAAGTTAACCCCCAATGCGGGCCACCCCCGGATGATGTTGGAATGGGGAACTTCCCCGATGCCCCCGGCCTCCGGAAAATTCCCCGTAAACCCCCCCCGGGCCATCCGGGGGAATTCCGAACCCCTAAAGGACCGGGCAATTCCCGGGGCCCTTAGGCCGGCGGAAATTTCCGGACCCCGGCCCATGCCGGCCCTTTTTCCCCGGAACCCCTCTGGCAGCGCGGACACCCGTAGCCCTCCACGGGGAATTCCCCGTTGCACCCCGGAATGCGCCCTTTCCGGGTATGCCCCCTAAAATGCCAGCAATTCCCGTAGACCCTTCCCGGCATGCGCGGCACACCCGATACCCCCTCCTGGCCTGCCGGCAAACCCGAGGCCCTTCCGGCACTGCCCCCCCCCGAGACCCCTCCCGGCATGCGCGGCACATTTCCCGTATGACCCCCTTGGCCGCCGGGCCAAAAATTCCCTTTTCCCCGGGCATGCGCGGGCACATTCCCCGGGGGAAATTCCGGGGATTGCCGGAAATCCCCGTTATACCTCCTGGATTGCGCGCACCCCCCCGTATGCCTCTTGGCACGCCGGAAAATTCCCCGATGACCCCTCCTGGCCGCGGGAAATTTCCCGTTTGACCCTGGCACGGCGGGCACTTTTCCCGTAGCCCCTTGGCCGCGGGCCCTTTCCCCCTTTGGGGCCCCGGCAGCGCGGCCCAATTCCCCGAATGACCCTGGACCTTGCCGGCACATTCCCCGAGAATTGGGCCCGCGCACACCCCCCGTAGAACTTTTGGGCCGGCACATTGTTTACCCTTCCCGGATGGGGACAATCCCCAAAAGACATTGGGGGATGGGGGACACCCCATACACTCCGGGGACTGGCGGGCCCATTCCCCCGATGGCCCTTCCGGGGACTGGGCGGAAAAATTTCCCTTTTTAAACCCCTGGAAACTCGGAAAATTGTTGCCCTTCCGGAAACGCCCAATTTTCCCCTTTTTCCCTCTCGGGGGAGGGGGGCACTTCCCCGTAGAATCTCCTGGCACGCGCGGCACATTCCCGTTAAACACTCCCTGGGGCGGCCTTCCCTGTAGGACCCCTGGAAACCGCCACACCCCGTATGACCCCTCCTCGGCACTGGCGGCACTTTCCCCCGATGACCTCTCCGCACGGGCGGGCAATTCCCCGATGCCCCTCCTGGCACTGGGGCCCCCAAACATTCCCCGTAGGACCCCTCCTGGCACTGCCCCGGGGCACTTCCCCCTATACCCCCTTTGGCACTGGCGGAAATTCCTTTTTGACCCTCCGGATGCCCCAAAAATCCTGCCTCCCTATGCGCGGAAATTTCCCCCCGTATCCCCACTCCTGGCACTGGCGGCAATTTCCCCGATGCCCCCGGCATGGCGGCCACCCCGTTGCCCCCCGGGCACTGGCGGAAACATTCCCCGTAGGGGGCCCTTTCCTGGCCTGGCGGCACTTCCCCCCGTATGACCTCTCCGGGGGCCGGGGCGGCACTTCCTATGACAATCGGGCACTGCGCGGCACACCCCCCGTATGCACCCGGGCCCTGCGCGGCACATTCCCCGTATGCCCTTTTTCCCGGGAAACCCGCGGCCTTTCCCCTTTGACCCCTCCTGGCACTGCCCCCGGCACATTCCCCGTATGACCCTCCTGGCATGCGCGGCACTTTCCCCGTTGACCCTCCTGGCATGCGGGGCCCCAAACCCCGTATGACCTCGGGCACTGCGCGGCCATTCCCCGTTACACTCCCCGGGCACTGGCGGCCCATTCCCGTATGACCCACCCGGGCCCTTTTGGCGGGCACTTTCCCCCGGGCCCTTTTTCATGCCACTTTCCCGGAACCCCTCTTGGCCTGCGCGGCCTTTTCCCTATGCCCCCCCTGGCATTGCGCGGGCACATTCCCCGTATGACCCTCCCCTGGCACTGCGGGGGCACACCCCCGTTGACCTCCCGGGCATGCGGGCACTTTCCCCCTATGACCTTCTCCCGGCACGGCGGCCCCTTCCCGTAGACCCTTCCTGGCACTGCGCGGCACACCCCCCGATGACACCCGGGCACTGCGCGGGCACATTCCCCGTATGACCCTTTCCCGGCATTCCCGGCCTTTTCCCCGTATGACCCCTTTTTGGCCTGGCGGAACTTTCCCCCCGTATGACCCTTTTCCTGGCACGCGCGGCAATTCCCCGTATGACCCTCTCGGCACTCGGGCACATTCCCCGTTGACCCCTCCGGAAATGCGCGGCACTTCCCCTTTTAGACCCCCCTCCTGGCATGGGGCACTTCCCGTATGACCCTTTTCCCCTGGACTGCGCGGACATTCCCCGTTAATTGGACCCCCTACTGGCCCCCTTTTGGCGGCGGCACATTCCCCCGTTGACCCTCTCCTCCCTGCGGGCACATTCCGTATGACCCTCCCGGGCACTGGGGCACTTTTCCCCGTAGACCCCCTCCTGGCACTGCGGGACATTCCCCGTAAACCTCCTGGCCCCTGCGCGGCACTTTCCCCCGTATGCATTTCCGGGCACTGCGGGGAAATTTTTCCCTTTTAAGACCCCTCCCCCTTGGCCCTGGCGGCACTTTCCCCCGTAGCCCCTCCCCTGGCATGGCGGCACTTTTCCCCGTTGACCTCCCCTGGCACTGGGGCCACCCCCCCGTTGAATCTCCTGGACTGCGCGGCCTATTCCCGTTTGACCCTCTCCTGGCACTGCCGGGAAAATTTCCCCCCCGTTGCCCTCCCTGGCACTGCGCGGCACATTCCCCGTATGACCCTCTCTGCACTGCGCGGACACCCCCCCGTATGACCCTCCCTGGCCTGCCCCGGGCATTTTCCCCGTATAAAACCTTCTGGCACTCGCGCAACATTCCCGTAGGGCCCCCTCCTGGGCACTGCGCGGGGAACCCCCGTAGACCCTCTCCTGGACTGGCGGAAACATTCCCCGTATGACCCTCACCTGGCACTGCGCGGCCTTTCCCCCTTTTATGCCCTCCGGCACTTGCGCGGCACATTCCCCGTAGCCCCTTCCCCTTTTGGACTCCCCACCAAATTCCCCCCGTTTGGGGGACCCCTCCTTGGCCCACTGCGCGGCCACATTCCCCGTTTGGGGAAAATTTCCCGGGGCCCACTGCGCGGGCACATTCCCTGTATGACACTCCTGGCACTGCGCGGCACATTCCCTGTATGACACTCCTGGCACTGCGCGGCACATTCCCCGTATGACACTCTCCTGGCACTGCGCGGCACATTCCCCGTATGACCCTCTCCTGGCACTGCGCGGCACATTCCCCGTATGACACTCCTGGCGCGGCACATTCCCCGTATGACACTCCTGGCACTGCGCGGCACATTCCCCGTATGACACTCCTGGCACTGCGCGGCACATTCCCTGTATGACACTCCTGGCACTGCGCGGCACATTCCCTGTATGACTCTCTCCTGGCACTGCGCGGCACATTCCCTGTATGACCCTCTCCTGGCACTGCGCGGCACATTCCCTGTATGACACTCTCCTGGCACTGCGCGGCACATTCCCCGTATGACCCTCTCCTGGCACTGCGCGGCACATACCCGGTCTGACACTCTCCTGGCACTGCGCGGACTTTCCCACCGTATGACCCATCCTGGCACTGCGCGGCACATTCCCCGTATGACCCTCTCCTGGCACTGCGCGGCACATTCCCCGTATGACCCTCTCCTGGCACTGCGCGGCACATTCCCCGTATGACCCTCTCCTGGCACTGCGCGGCACATTCCCCGTATGACACTCCTGGCACTGCGCGGCACATTCCCCGTATGACCCTCTCCTGGCACTGCGCGGCACATTCCCCGTATGACCCTCTCCTGGCACTGCGCGGCACATTCCCCGTATGACCCTCTCCTGGCACTGCGCGGCACATTCCCCGTATGACCCTCTCCTGGCACTGCGCGGCACATTCCCCGTATGACCCTCTCCTGGCACTGCGCGGCACATTCCCCTGTATGACCCTCTCCTGGCACTGGCGGCAAATTCCCGTATGACATTTCTGGCACTGCGCGGCACTTTCCCCCTTATGACC
>JAODAL010086389.1:0-10267 GCA_025379985.1 Phyllomedusa bahiana | reverse complement strand
GTGGCATTTAATAACAGGTCATGCTGCTGCTTGTTTAAGGTTATTAGATTAGTGTAACTAAGACAGATGTCAGAGTATTCATTTTTATTTTTTGGTAGATGGGAGGTGTCATGATTTTAATAATTAAATGGTATCTTTCCCATTAAGACACTGATTGGATTGTACCTATATCTTATGCTATATACTTATCTTTGATTGGATTGTAATATGCCTACCTTCTCTGTATGATCACCCCTATACCCTATAAAAAATCATGTCAGCCCAAAATTTAAAGATTCTAATCTTTTGAATAGAATCACAGTGCATTGTTATGTTTGAAGGTCCGTGGGAGACAGAGAGGTTGCTAAAAAAGGATATCTACATCACACATAAAGAAAATATTACAATTCACATTATGCCGACAATTCAGTTCTAAGTGGGAATGATAATAATTCCGAAAATATCTTCAATCGGAATGAAAGTGCGTATATTAATGGTAATATCCTTGGCACATACTGTATGTGTTTTGCTTATCATTTGCTTTATTCGTTGTATATTACTCAAGGAGGTTTAGAAAGCTTCTCAAGGTTGGTACTGTCAAGTAAGCGTTAAGGGCGACATGTCCGAAAATTGGCATCACCATGGAAATTTTTAGGCGCATTTAATCAGTTTAAAGTGCACCTGAACGTACGATCCACTCAAAAATCTGGCATCTGGTATACCTTGCATAGTAAACTTAATGGGCCACATGTATGAAAACTGTCTAGGTCTAAAATTCACTTTGTTGCCCATAGCAACCAATCAGGGCGCCCCTCTCATTTTTCCAGAGCACTATATGAAATGAGCAGGGCGCTCTGACTGGTTGCTATGGGCAACAAAGAGAGTTTTAGACCTAGACAGTTTTCATACGTGTGGCCCAATGTGCCTAAAAAGGCACATTGTGCAAATCGCAGCGCATAGCGTATCATTGGTAGTGCATGTAATGCGCCTATCGAGGCGCATTGCATAACAGAGGCGCATAACGTATCGTTACTAGTGTATGTACTGCGCCTAAAAAGGCGCATTGCGTTATGGAAGTGCACAGATTCATAGTTACTTTTAGGGAAATTCGCCTTTTTAGGTGCATTAAAATTTTTGTCGTGCCCGGCTTTAAAATTGGGGTCTAGTTTTGGTTGCATGGTTCTTTTAAATTTGAGAATATGGCGCAAGGATTTTTTGGGTTTGAAATTATAGACCAAAAAACAGCGCTTGCGTATTGGGATATGTCTTCCAAAAAATTTTTTTGGTTTTTTTGTAACAGTTTTTGGGACGATTTTTTGTCATTCCCTTTCTGATGACATTTTGGTGCTTGCAAGTTGAGACTGCAGCTGATTGATGCTTCCAGTTATGCTGAGACTTTCTGCTGAGAGAGAGGGAAAGGGCTTCCTTTCATGTTCACACTTTATCACTGTATGCAAGAAAATTGTGCAGTACATAAAATGAAAAATAATAATAATAGAATGAACGAAATTGTAATTTTTCTTGTTACAATTGATGTTATAGATGTGAAATGAATGTATTATATATTTGCGCATTGTCAGGGAGTTTTTTTATCTTCTTTTTTTTATTTAAAATGATTTTTTTTTTTTTGGCTTCCTTTATGCTGAGACTTTCTGTGAGAGAGAGGAAAAGGGCTTCCCTTCATGTTCACACTTTAGCGGTGTATACAAGAAAATTGTGCAGTACATAAAATGAAAAATTTAAAAATTTAAATTTGAATAAAACATTTTTTGTAGTTTTTTACTGTAGATATTATAGGTGTGAAATGAATGTATTATATATTTGTGCATTGTCAGAGAGTTTTGTTATCTTCATTTTTTTATTCTTTAAAAAGTAGTAAATAAAGTGCAAAAAAATTAGAAAAAAAGTGTAGTTAAGTAGAACACTTCAATAACAGGGAAAATAATGTATAAATCCCTGTGCTCACATTTACTATTATGGATGCGCCAGAAAAACGTTTGAAAGATGCACCTGAAGGGCTGGGCCAAGCAGTTTGTAGGGACACCACTAATGTCACCAGAGCCCCACGGAATGGAGTAAGGAAAGAAAAAGCCCAGAAGCTTGTGTAGAAGGGGTAAATTTCTGTTTCCCGGGGCCATAAGGTGGAGATCCCCCATAAGCAAGAGAATTAGAGCTATTGTTTTTTTTCCCTTGTTGTGGCAGAACCAGGGGTAGCAGTGCTGGGAGTTTGTGGGAAATCAAGGGGCAATTTTGGGGACAGGTGTGGATTTCCCAGGGGACTCCTGTTTCCCCTGGCTAGCCCCTGAATAACATGTTGAAGAAAGGGAAGCTACAGGGGAGGGTTTCCCGGAAAATCTCGGGTGGGGCCAAAAAAGAAAACCCCGATATTTTAACAACCTTTACTGTACCCAAATTCAAAAAACTTTCTCTTTACCCCAAGGGGGAAATGTATGAAGGAAAGGGCCCCTGAAGGAATTGTCGGGTCTTCTTTTTTAGGTAAATTTTCTTCCCGATGTTGAAAGTGGTTTTTTGTGCATTCATAAATGTAAAATTCGCTACGCCTACCAGTGTGGGTTAGGCGCATTATGGGGAACCCTTTGGGGCATAAGTAATGGCCAAACATGTATTAAGGTTCCCGCAGGGGTGGAAATAAAAGAAAAATCATTTTGAATAGCATGACGTGATAAAAAACTTGGTACTGTTTCCCCTTGGTGGGCCCCAAAAATCCCCGCAAACCCGTGCTGTGCTGGCTTTTTGCTGTATGTAGAAAAAAAGGGGGGAGGCAAACAAAAAAAAATTTCAAATTTAATGTAGCAAAAAAATTTTTTAAAAAAAAAATCTGAAAAATAAAAATCAAAAGTTTTTTTTAGTAAAATCAGTTTAAATTTTTGAAATTTTTTTAAAAACATTTTATAGGGAATATTTCTTTTTTTGGGGGTATTATTATTTTTATATTCATTTTAAAATGATCACATTTTTCATTAAATTTAAATTAAAAAAATTTTATAAAATTTTATAATTATAATATAAAATTTTTCTTATTATTGTGCGGTGGAAGTTGGGAAAAATTGGCCCCTTTTTGCCCCTTTTCAGAAATCCAGCTTCACTTGATCCCCGGCTCGGGGACCCAAATTTGGGTAATGTGCCTGTCGGAGCAGTAATGCGCCTTTTTGCCGAACCCCATTCTTTTATTTTGTTAAAGTTAAAAGAGTTTTGGTGTGAGACCCCAGAACGGGCCCAAAAAACTTCCCCACATGTTAAGGGGCAGTAGAAAGTGTCGAGTCTTTCGGGAAAAATGGCCCAACCCCATTCATTAGGCGCTTTTGGATCGTAGGCCGGCCCCATTAAGGGGCTTTTTCACCAGTAAAAGGGGGGGGAAAAACCCTTCCATACTGTCGCCCTAGGTGTTAAATTTTGCTCACGCTCAAATGGGTATTACGTGCCAAAAAGTGGTTTCTTTGGGGGCACCGTGTGTCACGGGAAAAATTTTTTAAGGACATTTTTTGGCCCCTTTTTGCAAACCCCTCCCTCACAATTGGGGTTCTTAGTGTAAAGTAGGCATGGTTTCACAAGAAAGGGGGCATGCCTATCCTGCAATGTGCTGTGCCTAAACTGCACCAAAAATTTTGCCAAAAAAACCCGGGAGAGAGAGTTTGGCCAATTTTATTAAATTTTTCTAAAAAAGCTAGAAAGTCTAAGATGCGGGGAAATTTATCCAAAACCTTAAATAGAGATGGGGGAAATTTTCCCCAAATTCGATTCGTTCACTTTGCCGAAATTTTCCCCGCAAAAAATAACTTCGTTCCGAATTACTTTGGGACGAATCACGTTTTAAAAAAAGCTTTTCCAGCTGCCAGAGCCCGCAGGGGTGTAGAACATTGTGCCCTGCTTAAAAATTTAGAGGGAGCTTGGTTTTGGGCTTATACAATGTTGGTTTGTACGCGCAGAGACTGCCGCCGCTCTTAGAAACGTTCCTATTTTAAAAATTCCCCGGCATTAAAAGGGGAAAACTGACCAAAAACTGAAGGGGATTAGCCTGATAAAGTCATGGCGCGACGGGGAAAAAAAAAAGTGAGGGGTCGGTGGCAACATCAGTGACGAGTGTGGGGTGACGGTGGCAGCCACAGCGCTGGGGTAGGAGTGGACAATGAAAAATCTGGAGGTGGTAAAAACGGAGTAGGCCCAGAGGGGCAAAAGACACAGGGTGGGTTACGGAAGCAGCCCAGCAGCGCATGGGGGCCAAGAGTGGGACAAAGCACAGGGGTTGTAGGTCCGGCAGCGCCACAGCAGCAGATGAGGTCAGACAGGGGCCCAAAATGAACAGTGTGTAGGTCACGGCAGCAGCCACAGCAGCGCATGAGGTCAGACAGGGGCCAATGACAGGTGTGAGGTCACGGAGCAGCAAGCAGCAAGCATGAGTCAGACAGTGGCACAATGACACGTGTGTAGGTCACGGCGCAGCGATGAGGTAAAGAGTGGCACAATGCTTTGGAGGGGGGTAAAAAACGGGTAGGCCACAGAGTGGCACAATGACGGGTAGGGGTCAGGGCAGCAGCAGTGGGGTCAGACGGGTGGCACAATCACATTCTGGGGTGGCAACAACGGGTAGGCCACGAGTGCACAATGACAGAGGGGGGGTACGGGGGGGGGCGGGGAGAAAACCAGCTGAGGTGGGACAGTGGACAATGACACAGTGTGGAGGCAGGGCAGCAGCCACAGCAGCAGCATGAGGTCAGGAGTTGCAAAATGCAGAGTGTGGAGTTGGGTGGAAATACGTCCTGGAAAAGTGGTTGGTGGCGATGGAGAAACGTCAGCAAGTTTTGATCAGGCGGGTGCGGCATCGAATGGGCTGAGGCAGGTAGTTTGAACCCAGCTCATTTCTCCAGTTTGGGGGGGTCATGGCTGTGTAGTTTTCGCCAAGGCTTTGGGGTTTGGAAAACCCGGCGTCCCCCCGATTCATCTTGACAAAAGGCGTCGTTCCACATTTTCCCGTGGACAAAGGGGGTTTTCCTTGGGGTAACGATGGCCCCCCCGACTGAACACCTGCTCTTTTGCCCACTACAGGCCGGAAAGGAAGCTTCTCCACTGCAAACTCAGAAGTTTCGGCCCCACTCCGTTTGGGTGCCCCGTAGTCCGGGATCTTCTAACTGGGGGGGGCAGGTGCGTCCAAGTAGGCCCCCATTGTTGGGTTTAGGGTCTGCTCCGGTCCTGCTGCTCTGCTGCTGGCCCTGCCCCTCACTAGGCGGGGGAAGGAAGCTGCTATCGTGACTCCAGACTTAGGTTTTCTGCTGATGGAGCTGGACTGCTGACCCCCCCCACCTTCCCCCGCCCGCGGCGTAGTTGTGAGCGCTGAAAAACCCCTCGGTCAGACCCGTCAGAGGGGGGACATGCCGCAATGCAGCGGCCAAATGACTACGGGGATTTCATTGTATTTTAGTTTTTCCTCCCTTCAATTGCTGGGAAAAAAAGGGTCCCTTTTGGCCGGTAGCGAGGGTCCCCCTAGGGTGGAGAGCCAGAAGTTTCCCCCTGCGGATGCGATATTCGCTGTCAATGCCAGGCAAAACGTGCGCGGGCTTCTTACAAATGACTCAGGGGGTCCCCCCTCCATCTCCACTGTATACTCCCGGTGCTTGCGGGTCATCTGCCTCGTCTTCCTAATCTCCATCTACCGCCTCCAGCTGCTCCTGCCTCCTACTCTCTTGTCACCTGGCTAGAAATCACTCATTTCACAGACAATACTTCTGCTTACAATGTCCTCCTCCTCCTCCTCCATTTCAGTCCCCACCGGACTCAGGTGGCCACGAGATGTAGTCGCCACGTCTGCGGTCCCCTGCCCAAGCAGATTTTTCCAGCATCTATTCCAGGACTGAAGCAGTGGAAATGACGTTATTCATCCGTACGACTGGGCGATGACAAATAACGTGGGCCTCCTCGAATGGCATCAACAAACGGCAGGTGTCACGCATGAGCTTCGCCACTGGATGACATCAAAGTTACACAGGGGAGTACTCCTGTCGCGCTGGTCATCAAAAATCGTTTATGTCCTTTCTCTGTTCATACAGTTGGTCCAACTGTGCAGTGAATTCCAACAGGTGGAAACATCGCATATCAGGAGTGTGTTCGGTGAGGAGGGCCGTTCTGCCGCTTGCAAACTCCTGAGGAGGGTGTTCCTGGCTTTGTACAAATGGATAAAGTGCATGCACAGTTTCCTGGCATTTTCAGAATTTCTGAAGATCAGGTGGAGACTTCAGGAACCTTTTCACAAACAGATTGGTCATCGGTGCGCCATGTAGGATGCATGGAACTCGGGTTACAGCGCAGACACCATGTTTACTACTTTGTCCATAACAAGTTCCGATTTGCAGTCTGGCGAGGAGATAGCCACACATCGATTTATGGCTGCCATGTCGCGGAGCAGCAGTTCCTCCCTGTGTGACTTTCGTTCGCGTGAGGGCAAGCCAGGTGTAGAACTTGCGTGACACCGCTGTGCCTACCATGTGGATATGATGGAAGCAGTACTTGTGGGGGCTGAGATGGTGGTGGTTGGAGGAGAGGGAGGAGGCGGACATTGGGCAGGAAGCCGCATTTGACAACGTGGTGGAGAAAGCGGGCGTTCTCCTAGTCCAAATTTGTTGGTGTGCCTGGGCAAGGAAGCACATTCAACCGTGTGCCGGAAAGGACATGTACTGGGCCCTGACCTTAGTTACAGCCAGACGTCCGTGCTGCCGTGCACTTGCGAACAAACCGATAAGCTCAAGGACTGGCCCAACTTCGTTATACATTTTATGATGTGTGTTACTGCCTTTTTGGAAAAGAAATTCGGGATTGGAACTCTCCATCTCGGCTCGGCCAAAGCCATTAGTACTCTGAATGGTGAAAAGTCCACCATTTGGAAAGGGGGGGACTGCGTCCCAACAACTTGGACAGGAGCAGGGTCAGTGCTGCACCTTAGGAGGTTTGGACGCATACTTTGTTTGCAATCACCTCGTAAACGACTGGGGCCCCCCCAGGTAGCAAGGAGCAGGAGCATCTGGAGGGAGATGTTAAAAGAGAAACAGCCCCCCTTTGCAGGGTGGGTGGACCCTTTTGTGGCGAAAATGGCTGCGTGCCCTAGGGCTGTGCTGCTGTTGCTGCGGCGGAGGATGGACCCCCACATTGAGCCATTTTTTCCCCCAGGCCACCGGATGGTGCGCTGATGTGTTGACGCGGCCCCCGTGGTGCCAACGTTTTCCCGGGCCACGCTTCACTTTCTGCCCACAGATTTCATATACCCATATTTGGCCCTCGGGTCTTGCAAAAAACTCCCACACGCCGAGTATCGGTTTTTTACCCCCCAAAACGCTCCGCATGAGGACTATGGCCACTGCCTCACTGAGCCCCTGTCCCGTACTTTCTTGGCCCTGCGAAGCGGGTTTTTTACCCCGGGGGCCGTTGGCTCCCGCCCTCACACTGTGCTACCCTGGAGCAGGGGCCCCAAACACCCACTTGTGGCTCGCAGCTGCCTGCGCAAAAGCTGCCACCCTCTTTCTGATGGATGATAAAGCCTTTGCCTCACCCGGCTCCCAAGTGCGGTCGGTACATCACATCTTTTTGTGTTTCACGTAAATGCTGTCCTATCAGGTTTGGTATGCAGAGGGCCCCCTCACAACTGACCCCCCATGCCAATCTCAAACATTATACTTTGCCGCCTACTGCAAAAAGCAGGGGATTTTTGGCCCTTTTCTTCGCTCCCCAAGTAGTGTGATCCCCTCCTAAAAATTGTTCATTGCTTATAGTGGCGCTGACTCAGCCACATAGTAGTCTCTGGCTGGGGAAAGGAGGGGGAAAGAGACGGGTTGAGGACAGGTGGGGCCCGACCCACCCCCGGGGCCATCCCAATAATGGTTGTGTTGACGTTCCCCACCGACTCTTGGCGGGGGGTGGTCAGATGTCATCTGGGAGGAAGTGGTGACCTAGTAAACCAATCAAAACCCCATTGGGTTGTATCAGTCACGGCCCTAGTGACAACGGAAGTTTGCCTCACCGAGTGCCCCTGCTGCGAGTCCCTTGCTGTGCTGCGCCCTGACCCGGGAAATGTTTGTGCCTCTGCCCTCGAGGTGAAGAGCCTGCCCCCTCTCTGTCTGACATATGTTTTTTTTAAAAGTACAGACACTGTTTGATGAAGATATCTGTTATGATAAAAACACACCTGTATTTGCGCCAAATGAACCAGTAACAAGCTTGGTAACCCTTGGAATAAATTGGCTCCACAAATGGGCGGAAAAATTTATTGTATGTCCCGTTTTTAAAAAACTGTATTTTTACTGAAATAAAAGCAAAACAGGGGTTAATTAACCTTGGATTGAATTATGCTCGAATTTCTTCTGTGGCGGTGAAAAAGAACTTTCTTTTTTCAGAGTACAACGCAGAAAAACGCTTTTAAAAAAACCCCTGGAGTAATTACGCAAAAGAATTGAGAACAAAAACTCTAGCTTTGTAGGTGTTACAAATTTTGTGTTTTTTTACGCTAAAAAAACAAGAGAAAAAAAAGTAATTAACCTTCGTTGTGATTAGGTCAGGGAAATTTTATTTTTTTGGGGGGGAAAAAAACGGTTGTTTGGAGTCACCACAGCAGAAAAACAACGCTTTTTTAACCCCTGGATGTAAATTGCGCAAAAGAAATTTAGCAGCCAAAAATGGGAAATGGTTTTGTATTGTAAAAAGTACCCCAAACTTCGACTTCTTCAGAACCCCAAAATTTTTTGAAATTTAACGAATTCCCCTTTTTTAGAATCAATTCGCCCATCTCTAACCATAAGCCTCTTTGATAAATCTGTCTCATTTTTAGACAGCCTCTCTAACTTTCAGGCAGCAATAATAAATGTGGGCTGTTGTATACAGACATGTCTTATGGTAGCAGGAAACAGTTAAGGGCTGTACTTTTAAGACATCTGGAGAAATAGCAGTAAGCCAGGTTTGATCAAAAGGGCCAAGTAAAATTTTTTGCATGAAAATTTCTTTTGTGTTTTTTTTTTCAAATTTTTTCTGTTTATCACTTTAAGCGGTTTTGTGGAATAGGTGGTTTTAGGATTTTGGGGAAAGGGGTTTTTTGGGGAGGGCGAAATTATTTTTTTTTTTTATAGAGCTACTGCCAAAAAAAATGACCAGTTGCTAAGCAACTGGGGTCTATGATGCTTTATCTGGTACACATTGTAGACACTATGGACCAAATCATGGGGACATGATTAATTGATATAAATGGTCCCTACAAAAAGGATGGGGAAAAATGACTTAATGTAAAGCCCCCTCAAAAGACAAGAAGACATTCCCTTCAGCTGGAGAAAAAAAGATTCAATCTCCAGAGGAGAAAAGCGTTCTTCACTGTAAGAACTGTGAATCTGTGACATAGCTGCCTGAGGAGCTGGTCACAGCAGGAACTGTTGGTAGTTTCAAGAAAGGCTTAGATACCTACCTGGAACTAAAAAATATTAATGTGTATGTAGCTATGTAAAATTCTGGATCCTGGATGGTGGAGGCTCTGGGGTCAGAGATAGGGTCCCCCCTGGAGCAGATTGGTTCTTGCCTTGTGGGTTTCAGGCTATTAACCAGGGGGAAGGCTGGGCTTGAAGTCCTTGTCTCCTTCCCTTCACCCACATTTTCCCCACTCTTGGTTGAACTTGATGGACACATGTCTTTTTTCAATCGTACTAACTATGTAACTATGTAATGAGATCGCTTTTGGGGTGAATCAATAAAAAGAACTTTCCTCCAGATAGAAGAAAACTAGCACTTTAGTTTCACCTCTAGTAGAGTACTCTGTTAATCAATGTCCAACCTTTAAAAAAACATGGAAACCTGGGTAGGGCCTAAGGTGCAAGGCTTATTGTGCCTATAGGGTCTGGAAATTTAAATCCGCTTTTGAGGAAGACCATGCAGTCTATACAAATCTATATGTAATTACTAGAATGGTGTAAGAAAGGGAAGATCTCTCCTTAGGGAGTGCATCTATATACGTGTGTGGAGATTCGAAATTGCCTTTTTGCAGTCCACGAAGCATCTGCATATCACAAGGCATTATGGGAAAGGAGCTGAGAAGCTCAAGCGCCATCTTTTGGATGTAACAAATCCTCAATTTGCTTTTGAACCGCTGGATCTTTGGAACGTAAGAAGGGATAATTAGCCAAGCCAGCATCACTGTCACGGACGCCCCTGCGACCACTGTCCCGGGTCGCAGGCACGCCCGTGCCCCTGCTCCCAGCGGAGCCCCGTCCCGCACGTTGGGCTCAGGGTCCGCTCGTGTCCCCCGGCC
>JAODAL010086388.1:0-10267 GCA_025379985.1 Phyllomedusa bahiana | reverse complement strand
TTCACAATTTTAGATTTTTTTTAAAAATAAAACAAGGATTGTTTCGCCCAAAAATTTTGTTAACTTAAAGCACAGTTTGTCAGGGGGAAAAAACCGTTTTCAAAATGAAAAATGGGGTAAAACCCATTAAAAAGTCTTTCCCCTGGTAAAGTGAACTAATTTTTAAAAATAAGGGCTTGGTCCTTGAGTCCAAACAGGCTTAGATTTAAAGGGATTGTTCATACATTGTTTCATCTCCCCTAGCCCTGTTTTCTTTTTTCCCTTTGAATTCAGGGGCTTTTTACTGGGTTCCTCTAGGCTCAGTAGAACCCGGGTCTTTTGCAAAGCAACCAATGCTGGCAGTCTTTTCAGGAGAGTAAAAAGGTCTGTGCTGTAGCGATTGAGGCACGATGCAGCCCATAAAAGAGGGGATATTCGAATAATACGGGGCTGTGGAGTGGAAAGCCGAAGCCCCGACTCAACCCCTCAATTTCCCCAAATCCGACTTTACTCCCTCTTTACACGGCGCATGTTTAAGTGATAATTTTTCTGTGTAAATGGTAACATCGGGCTGTTACACCTTATGTAAAAAAATCAAGTATTTGGAAGAACGACACTGAAAAAGCAAAAGGGTAAAAATGTTTTGATCTTTTTGACCCTTTGTGGGTAGAGGGAAAAAAAGCTTTTTTTGTACCCAAAGTCCAGTCTGCACCAAAACAGGGGAAAGTGTAAAAGAACCGGGGATCAGTTTTTGGGGCAAGAGTGCTTGAATTGATCCAACCAGAAGGATTCGACAGACTGAAAACCAAAGGGGATTTCCCCCAAATACTAAAAAATAATACAAAAAAAAGGGGTTGTCTCACTACATTGATTCTCTTACTCAGTCTTTTTTCTTGGTTTTCATTTTGAATTCAGGGGATGTTTATGGCTTCCACGGCTGCCGTATAATAAGGTCTGACTTAGCAACCATGCGGAGCTATCGGGGAAGATAAAAACGGTCCTGTAGATACCCAACCCAGTGGGGCAGCCTTCAGGAAGATAAAAAGTCTGTAGCTATAGAAAACCGTGCGGGCGCCTATCAGGAGAGATCACAAGGTCTGTAGTAAATGGACCTGGGAGCTGTTTAGCTCATACAGAGGGGATATATGGGGGGAATGGTGGGACATTTTAAAAGGGAACATATTGAAAAGTGACTTTTTTTTTACAAGATCTTTAAAAAAAAAAAGTCATTTTGAGTGAGAAAACCCCCTTTTAACATTTGTTTTTTTAGGACAAAACTGTAACTAAACAGATGCTAATACTTGCAAGTCAAATCTATGTATAAAAGTAATGTAAGATGACTGTATATAAACACTTACAGTAGCCTCGGTACAGAAGCTGTAGCTGGACTGGTGAGATATGGAGAGCCTGAAAATCCACAATTTCAACATTGTACTACCATTTTGGCTTGTCAGTGTAAAATATAATTCTTGAAACGACTTTAGAGAGACACAAAAAAATTGTAAATAATCAAAACCTGCAGGAACATTGAGGAGTCTCTGAATTTGTTCTGAAAATAAGTATTGCCTCCATCAGATCAAAACATAACAATTACCTCAACCTGGACCACAATTATTTTCCGGGGGCCCTAGAGAACGTGCCTCACCTACACAACTTGGGTTAGGCGCAACAGCGTTGACCACAGGTATGACTCTTTCTACTCTTTGAAAACCGTGAAAAATTTGCTGAAATCTGTTTGCCCTGGTAGCAAATCATTTCCCTGGCGCACACTTATCCTCACCATGTCCATCAAATGCTTAAAGATATGGTAGCATTAGCACTGGCCGGGACCCAATCCTCGTGCTCTTTCACTGCATCGAACTACTGGACCAACTTATAATATTTTGGGAGTCGGTCCAGTTTATGACGACTCCGACCCTTCAAAATATGCTCCGACCCACAGCACTGCAAGCGTAGGACACATAAATTGCAAATTCTTGTTCTTTTGCAAATCTTTAACAATAAACAACAATTCTTGTTACTGAGACCAACCCCTTTTATCACCGTATCACCGCCCAAAATGCTTAGTTTATTAATGTATTTACAGTGACCTCTGCGAGTATGACCAATAAAATACAGCACTTTTTGTCACCACGTCAGCTGATCTGATCTTTTTGAAGTGTTTTCCATAATGTATCAGGCTTAGCGCCAAGAGCCTTAGACCTAACGTGTGAAAAGACAGCTGCAAACCTAAAACCAAGAATGGTGCAGAGAAAATGAAAAGTCTATTTATCTGCTCTACAAACTTATACACAGATATCATCACAAGCGAACAATATAGAGTCATATGAAACAACACCCCATAAACTAGAGCTGCTAAGATAACAAAAATGGACGGCGAGATTTTATTCGGACTCGCAGCACTCAATACCATGACTAAGTTCAAATATTCTAAGCACTAAAAATAAAAAAAGTTTTTATTCACCTAGTGCTTATCCATATAAGTATAAACAAATACAGGATCAATCAATTTTTTTTTTTTTAAAATTTTCAGTATAATGTGTTTTGCTTTTGACCCTGGGCGAGTGTAAAGATCTGCTTTTTTGGTACTTGACTGCCAAGTACAACGCCTGCAATCCTGTAGAAATATAGCCCAGCCGGAACAGCATTGAGATCATACCCCGCGCACATGGAGAATGGTCCAGGTACTAGGCGACAGCAGCAGATCTCTCCTCTCTTAAAGGGTTTTTGCCACAATTTTCATTCATACCTCCTGTATACAGCTCTGTGTGTTCAGAAAGGGGCTTGTGTGATTGTTTAAGAATTGCATATCATTGAACACAGCAGGATGACAATCCGCCAGGCCTTTCCTCTCTCTAGTCAAAGAAAAGTTATTTATATAAAGAGTTGTTAGTATCCTACAATGTAGCTCAGAGGTTAAGAGTTTTGCCATCACAAACACAAGGGTCCTAGGTTTCAATTCCTGCAGGCACCAAGACGTGTGGAATTTTTTATTTCGCCCTATCAATGCACATATCCTCATTGAGGTTTCGTTTTTATTTACACTGTTTGACTAATTACTAAGGACAGGAGTAGAATGACAAGCACCTGGGTTTGCCCACTTGTTCACAGTGAAGTGTGTGTGAATTACTAGAAATGGAGTACAGAGGACAGGATAGAATGAAGCAGCACTGGAGTTGAACACTGTTCAGCATGATTGTTATTGGGATTACTAAGGGTACAGATGACAGGAAGTAGAATGACAAACTTTGGGTTTGTAGCGGTCCTGAGAGAAAGTTGATGTCTGAGCATGTCGACCAGATACTGAGTGAGCTCTCATCCTGGACGTACCCCTGGAGACGAGCTGTAAACAATGGATCAACGAAGGATCAGCTGAGACAAAACCGTGTGAGCAGAAACTTTTTAATAATGATGAATGGTGATATGTTTATTTAATTAGCAATACTTCCACGTCATTTTACTTTGTGCAAAACCCCTTTAAATCTTGTATGTGTATGTATGTTTGAAAATATTTTGGGGGTTTAAATACTAAATTCTTCTCTACCCTCTTCATCAGGATCGCATCGCCAATACCCTCCGAAACATGATGCATTGGAATCAATATGATCCATGACTGCCGCATAGCGATCGGACTGCGCCTGTACGATGAGTCTCATCAAAGTCCATCCCCTCTGGAGCGAGACAATATAGAGTTTGAAGCCCTTCAACATCCGACTTGAGGACTGCATTGTCTATTGATGCGTCAGAGTTTCCTGTACAGCTGCCGAAGCTCCCAAAATTGCTTTGGTACAAGATCCTCAGCCGTCAAGTAAAAACCTATGAAGTCTCACTCCAGGGAAAAGGAGTTCAGTAAAAGACTCATGTGAAGCAAGGAAAATGTGGAGGCTGTAAGCGTCTAGGTCGATTGCAGGTATGATGGTCTTATAAAAAGCTGAGAGCTGCTAAAATCCTTAACCCCTTCCATGACGGACGTCATAATAATATTGCTCAAAATTTTATTCCTCCTCGCCTCTGAAAAGCCATAACTTTTCATTTTTCCACCTACATAAACTGTGTGAGGCTTTTATTTTGTGGACAAAGATACTTTCTAAATGGTGTTATCACTTTACTATAGGATATATACTGGGAACGGTCAAAATCAATGTGGGCAAAAATGTTAAAAAAACTTACTTCACCATGTTTTTTTTCATGGAGTTTATTTATTCAGTAAAAAACTGATGTGTTAACTGTCCCTTCTACAGGTCGTCATTACACTGTTCATCCGGAAATAAACTAAAACACAAGTACGTTCCTATGTTTTGGCACTGTAAAAAAAATCCAAACATTTGCCCTAATTTTTTGAAAATTGCGCCGCGGCCGCCATTTTTTGTGTGCAACCAATAAATTATTTCTTGTACTAACACAGACGTCAGTGAGGCGGCATTTTTTTTGCGGGTTGAATGTGTACTTTTTATCGCTAGCAGTTTTGGAACGCAGGCACGTCTTATTGAGATACACATTTTATTCAATATTTCATTGCGACGTAAAATGACCAGAAAAACGCAATTTTGCGTTTGGTAAATTGTTTCTTCAACAGTGTAGAGCTACGAATAAATGCGAGTTATATTTTTATAGATCGGTACTTTACGACGCGTCGATAACCAAATTATTCACGCTTGAACTTTTTATTTTATTGTTTTTTTTTATTTTTTTATTTGTAAAACCAGAGAGAGGGGTTGATTTGAACTTTTAATACTTTATTTATTTTTAGTACTTAAAAACTTTATTTTTTACTTAACATTGAGTTCCCCTAAAGTTGCTTGACCACTAGGGAACGCGATTGTTAATACAGTCTATGATGACAAAGATGGCGCTTTCCCCACCTCCTGCCCTTATGCCAGCAGTTGGGCAAACGGCGAACAATGCCAGCGATCAGACAGCCTTCACAAGGCTCCCCGCTGCCTGTTAGCCCGATCGGGCTGAAGAACGGTGCCTGCACCGTTTATTAATTCATTAGACCGCCGCGGCACAGAGGACTTAAACGCCAGGTGTTAGCTGCGAATACCGTTAATATCGCGGCTGTAGAAACGGATTGCGGCGCGATCCCTTTCAAAGCCGCTTACCAGCGTTATTATGTACTCATACGTCATATGGTCATAAGAGGTGTTAAGGGTACACTACATGTAACTGACTGATTCGCATAGTTTCTTGCATTGTCTTTTTTAGGCGGATGTCACACAGCGTGTAGGGTCCAGAAGAACATATGCTATAAGATACTTGCTTATATTCCTTCTGTCGTACCCTAAATTTACTAAACGCATCTAATACTAATAGCAGTGCGATTTACAATGGCTTTTACTTTGAAATATGCATCCCCGTTCACATGATGATCTGTGTCTCATTGCTTCTATGACATTCTTAAATCTCTTTCTCCCTAGATGCTGCAGGAGCCCTATAATCTAAACTATAGGGTGCGATCCTGTAGCATCCAAACATCGACCTACGAATGATGAGACTTGTATTTTAGGATCCGATCCGCCGCTTGCGTTTTTGGATGCAAATTTCCGAATCCAAAAACTCCGTTGTGAACACCCCCTTAGATGTTTCAGTATATGGGGGAAATCTGATGCTCTTATTTCGTGGCCAATTACCACATGGGTTGTCATACCATTTATTTATGTTTCTAAAGAAATACTTGTGTAAGAGTCAGGCTGTGGAGTCGGTAAGACCAAAGCTAACCGACTCCTCGATTTTCAGGGCACCGCACTTTTGACTCCGACTCCCGACTCCCGCAACACGCCATGTTTAAGTGATAACGTTAATGTATAAAGGATAACATCCGGCTGCTATCACCTTATGAAACAATTACCAGACATTCCGACAGTGACCAAAGCAAAATGGTAACAATGTTTTTAACTTATTGACTTTCATGTTCCATATCTTAACCTCCACTACAGCTTTGAGTATCATGAGGAGCAACAGCATTTTATAGACAATCATCTTACCTTAGATATAGTACATACATTATTTAGAATTAGCTAATTTCTAGTTCTGCAGATTCTTGTCAAGTAGCTGCACTGTTACTAGAGTTTTGCTCTAAAAAATCAAAATTTGGCTCTTCACACTCCTGAATTCCCTTTTCTGGCTCTATGGAGCAGATTCAAGACAGTCTTGACCAAAACTATTCCCAGAGACTCTCATACATTAAAACCAGCTTATTTCTTCACTCTAACGGAATGTTCACACCTGTATTTGCACGTACTCTCAAGGCATGGGAGGGGGGGGGGGAGAATACGGCAGTACTCGAACAGTGTATGAGGTAACTCATCTTGTAGACCCTCAGAATCATATAAGCCGCATTGCTTCACAATCTGATCCATGGTCAAGCTAACCAACATCTTTGGCTGTGAAACAACCCCATATCCTCAGGCTTCTTCCACCAAATGACAGTTCTTCCAGCGTCTCGATCCATTAGCCCCCTACTCCCTTGATCTTCCTATTTGGCCCCCATCAGAGCCGTTCTTTACTTTCATCTCAATCGCTCTACAAATCACCCGTTTCCAATCTTCCATTTTTCGTACTTTTTGGAAACTCTTTTGCCCGACTCTCCTTAATGATGAATAGAAGTCCCGAGTGCTATCTTCCCATATTGGTTCGGGCCATCATATCAGACCTTGTGTAATGCGCCCCGTGCTATTAGGGAATGTAAGAACAGGATTGTAATTTTCCTCACCACACAAGGAGCAAAACACTAACAATAGCAGATTTACAGAGAATAATCTTAACTAAGCAGATTTGCTAAATAGTGAAGGTAAAAGTTATGTAAGAGAGCCAAGATGATTGTCTATAAAATGATGGGATCTCAGATGGAGTGTGAGATATGGACCCTAAAGTCAAAGTCCAAACATCTTGTTAACACTTTTGCTTTTCGCGCGTGTAAAATATATTTAAGAGATACACTTTCGAACACACAAAATTTTAATAAATTGCAAATTTAAAAAAGTAAAAAATTTTTGCTGAAATCAGTTTGCCCGGGGAGGGGAATTTTTCCCCCTGTAGCAAGCTTTGCCTGCTCCAGTCCAATTACACTCCCATGTATGACTGAAGATATGGGAGCAGTCACGGGCGGGACCAATCCCTTTTCTTTTTGCACGCTTAACTTTGAACTCCCCCCCCCATACTGCCCCAAAACCTGCTTTACCTTCTCCCCCTACACCAAACCCCCCCGCCCCTCCTGTCTCTTTACCCCATACCCCGGGGAAATTACAAAACCTCAACCTCATACCTCCTGACTCTCTTACACCTCTTTCCACTACTCCTCATTTCAATGCCCCAAACGCCACCACTTTCTAAACCAACAATCACACCGCCCTTTGACTCAGTCGCTCCTCTAACCAACAAACCCGCAAAATCAACAACAACCCGGCACACCCCCACCAACAGCTGGGGGGTTTCCAGACTCCCGAACGCCGCGGAAAAAACTCGCTCCCACCGCACTTTCCCTTATAAAAAACACTCCTCAGACATTTAAAACAGCCCGGCCCAGCCAAACAAACTATTTCCCCACTCCATACCTCCCTGTCCCCAACCCCAAAACAATTACAAAACCTCAACCTCTTCTCCCCCCCCAACACCTCTCCCCCACCCCCCCTTTTCAGCAATGACTTTCCCATTCATTCCTCCAAAAGTTAACCACATCAAGAAAGTTTCCCCCGCATCCCCAAAAAACCCCCCCCTACCCTTGCAACCTGTTTTTTTCTCCCTTAACTTGTTTCCCCCATGGCACTCATGACAACTCTCCTCCTTACTGCCAAATCCCCTCATACCGTATTTTGACCCACTGCCACCCACCTACCCCAGACCTCATGCTTCATCCCCCAGCCCCCCCCATCTCTTCAACCTATCGTAACCTCGGGGCATTTCCCCTTTGCCTTTTAAACACCTACAATCACCCAATCAAAAAAACAACCCTTGCCCCTCTTCCTTCCAAAATCGCCCCTCTCACCCTCCCTTTTTGCTTCCAAACCCTCAAGCAGCACGTCTATTTCAGTGTCCCCAACCTCCCACAAACTCTTTTTTTTACCCACTACAATTGGTTCCGACCCCACCACCTACCAAACTCCCCCCAACCAAAGTCACTAATGACTTTAACGCTAAAGCCTCAGCCCTACTCGGGCTCCTCCTTGGACCTGTCCTTTTCCCCCTTTGACACTGTCGCCATTCCTCCTGCTACAATCCTCTCCTCCCCGGATCACAACTGGCCCCTTTTCCGGATCTCCCGTCCCTCACTGCGACTTTTAGCGTCTCTCATTCTTGCCCACCCCTCCCCCCCCAACTCGTTGGTGCCCCCCAAGGGGTCACCCCTGTCCACTACCCTCTCAAACTACCCCCTTGGGCCCCCTGGGGTCACTCATACCTCCCCGGGTTTTAAATACCACCTGTATGCTGATAAATACCAACTCTACACTCGGCCAGATTTTCATTCCCCTTACTCCCCCGACCCCAGAGGGTCTGTCCTCCTTTCCCCCTTTTCTTCTCACAGTCTCCTAAAACTAAATGTGGAGAAAACAGAACTCATCATTTTTCCACCATCCAACTCTCCCCCCTCCCCCACTCTCATTACATTAAAGGCTCTCCTCTCCCGTCCCGCAATCCCCTGTCTGGGTAAAACCCAACTCGCTTAAACTTTTAAACCCAAAACCAAACCCTACCTCGCCGCCGCCTCCACCTGAAAAACATCCTCCACCCTCATCCTGGCAAAGACACTACAAAAAAGCTGGTCCATGCCCTTTTCACCCCCCTAGACTACGAACATCCTTTCGTGGGCCCCCCAGCTACAAACCCCCGCCCCTCCAATCCACCTTAACTCTCTGCCCGTCCCACCCCTCTCCCGCTACTCCTCGTCTCCCCCATGCCAATCCCTTCATGGCTTCCCCTTGCCCCCCGAAATTTTATTTTTAAGCTACTAACCATACCTACAAGGGCTTCCATAATCTCTCCCCCCATACATCTCTCCCAAATTTTTAGGTTCTCCCCTCACGCAATCTCCCTCCCCACAGGACCTTTCCCCCTTCTGCCTCCCCTTATCAGCTCCCCCACACACCGTCTCCAAACTTTCCTCTTCACCCCCACTCTGGAACTCACTGTCCCAACACATCAGACTCCCCCCATCTCACCAACTCAAAAGCAAACCAAAACCCACCTTTCAGGGTTGCCCATAACCTTTACTAAAATTTTCACTACTTCCCCCCTACTTCTGCCCCCCCACCCCTGTCTCTTCCCCCCCTTGTAGTTGTAAGCCCTCGAGGTAGGGTCCTCTCTCCTCTGTCGTGCCAATTTTCATTGTTTTATTTATCTTTGTACCGTTTTATTTTGTTTAGTAAGTAACCCCCTCAAATGTACGGCCCTGGAAACAATCGCTTTAAAAAAAAATAATTAAAAAAAAACTAACTGGGCCAACTTTTAAATTTTAGGAGTCAGTCCAAATTTTTTCCCCACCCGCAAAATGGGGTCCACTCCCCAGCCCTGGTAAGTAAATCGGGAGGGTTTAGACATGTAGGGGACTATGCTCGTAGTTGGTACAAAGGGTTGTAAACACGAGCTGTGTGTATCATCTACAGCAGGTGAAAAAAAAACCCTAAAAACCTATCCGGGATTTAAAGGTATTTTTTTACCAGCGTTTCACAGCCACTGCGATTCACACGCCCCGTAGGGTTATGGTTTTTTAGCTCATGATTCACTGTAAAAAGAAAACCAACCAAGAAACAAAGCGCTGGAACCGGAGGAAGGTAAGTATAGGGTTTATTTTTTAAAAGGGCCCAAACAGGCGTATCTTTAACTTTGGGCCCTATGCAAAAAAGTGAAATGGGCCGCAGGGTAACGTGCATTTTTTTTAAAAATGTATTTTCTATGCGCAAAAGGGCTTTTGGGGGGCCCCCCGGCTGAAGGGCCCGGAACTCACCGCCCCCATAGCATGCAACTGGGGCCCCAAGGGGCCGGTAGACACATTGTTTTATTTTTTTTTTCTTTCTGAAATGGACAACCCCTTACAAGTGATATCACAAATATCTATTTTATAGCTAGCTGCAGTTATTCCCCCAGTCCATAGTAAAGCGGGGTTGCCCTGCACTTTTCCTTACGTGGGGCACAGAATTAGGCTTTGGCTTAAAAATGCAGCAGCCGCGCAGGAAGCAGGAATTACCACACAGCTTGTGTTCAGCTCATCGAGGAGTCTCCTCAAATAAACACCCCAAACCCGGGGGGTGGGGGGAAAAATATCTTTAGTTGAGGTGACACAGGGATAACTTTT
>JAODAL010086387.1:0-10267 GCA_025379985.1 Phyllomedusa bahiana | reverse complement strand
CAGAAACCAATGCCCCGGGAGTACTGGGAAAAGAGGGGAAAAAACCCCCCAGAAGCAACCCCCATAATGTGATGTTCCCTTCTGGGGTAGTGCGGTGGATTTTTAGGATGGAAAGCACCAGTATCCACAGCCCTTTTCCCATTCTGTCCCTCCCCAGGCTGCAGCTGTCAGCTTTACATTGACGGGTTATGGAAAATAGAGACTTCCGTGTTTTTTATTCATTTATTTATATTTAAAAAAATAATAATTTAAGAATCCAAAAATGGGCAACTCTTGTAATATTACAATGGATGCCCATGTTTAGATTCTTAATAAATAAACATGTTTTCAGGAAAAAAAACGATGTGGGGGTCCTAACCAGCCAAGGTAAAGCCGACAGCTGCAGCCTGATACTATCTCTTTCCACTCTAAGAATATCGGGTCCGCAATCCGCCTCAGAAGTGGACCCTCACTTAGAGGGTCTGCTTCTGATGGTTATCCGCTTTTTCCCAGTACCCCTTGTTGGGTATGGGGTAATAGTAATAGTGTCCAGATTTGGGGGTTTTACAAAAACCACCACTGGCTGACACCAAGTCCCAAGGGACAGTAATGGGAGAGGCGTAGTGACAGGCGCTTCCATTACTAACACTGGAATATATAGGAAAAAAACCACACAAAAAGCAACACAAAAACCTGTTATTTAAATAAACATTCCCCGACTACAGCCCTCTTTAGCCATTTTATAAAATATGTAGATTCAAGGTTGATTCGACGGAGTCCACTGAATCAGAAGTAGTCCACATGGGAGTCTCTAAATAAACAAACATTATACAAATAACAAAACATAGGCTGGAAAACCCTGTTTCAGCATCCGGAAAAGCTGTTATGAAGGATGGTTGTCAGCTTTTCTGGCTCTGGATTTTCCCCCAATTCCCACTGGCGGCCTATCATAGGAAAGCTGGATACCACTTGTGGGGATTGGGGCACCACCCAGCTTTTCTGGGTGTTTGATAGTCTATCCAGTATCCAGGAAAGTTGGGTGATGTCTCATCCCCACAGATGATACACAGTTTTCCTATCTTAAAAAAGCTGGGTCTCACCTATGGGGTGCAACCCCACCTCTAACTTACCACCCCCACTGTGAGCCCCCTCTCACTTCCTACTCTAAAAAAAACCCTTCCACCCTACTTTAATCCCTCTCTAAAACAATCCTCCCCCACACCACTCTTTCCCCCTCTCTCACTCTATTCCCCCTTACTCTACCCCCCTCTCATTCTGTCTCATTCTAACTCCCATTCCCACTCCCACTCTAACCCCCCTTTCACTTTTAAACCCCCCCTTTTCCACTCTAAACCCCCCTATCTCAGTCTAACTCCTCCTCCCCCACTCTAAGCTTCACTCCTCCATTCTATACCCCCCTCCCCACTCTAAGCTAGGTCTACACAGCACAGGTTTTCCGTTAAAATTTTTGGGAGATTCATATTTTGAATCCGCCAAAAATCCAACGGTACACTTTTGCTGCACAGACAGCATAAAAAAAACTACTAAGTGCATTGCACACTTCACGACACGTAGCGCATCCCTTACAAATGTATGTAATGCAACCTCAATAGGCGTATTGGGGTGATGGAAGGCGCACAGCGTATCATTGCTACTATATTTAATGTGCCTTTTTAGGCACATGAAGATGTTTTTGTGCCCAGAGTATAATGCGTCTAGTTTTGGTCTATTGCAGTTCATTTACATCGAGAAGTGGCGGAAAGACTAATTTTGGTGCAAAATAGACCAAAAAAAAACAGCGCTTGCGTATTGGGACATGTCACCCTATATGTTATATTATTTTTTTATCGTTGTTTTTTAAAATCGTGGGATTCCGGCAGATTGCCATCGGATTCTCGTACAGTCCAATTTTGGACACGACCTTTAGACATTTCCTATGTAGACCTGCCTAACCCTCCCTCCCCCACTCTTAAACCCCCCCTCTTTCACTCTAACACCCCCCTCCCCAAATCTAAAACCCCCTTTTCCACTCTAACCTCCCTCTCATTCTAAATCCCCCTCTCACTCTTAACACCTTTCTCCCACTCTAACCCCTTACTCTACTCCTGTTTCCCCATGCTAACCTCACCTCTCTCACTCAAACCTCCTCTCTCTGAACTGTTAAACCCCCCTCACTCTAATTTGCCTTTCACCCCAGTCTAAACCCACCTCCCCTCATTGTAACCCTTCCTCCCCAAGAACATGTACTCACCAGCCCTTCCAAAGCTGCCGGCTGTCAGCAGGCAGTCTGGGCACTGCTGGGGGGAGGGGTGGAGCTTCGGGAGTTGACACCTCCCCAGTTTTTATAAGCTGAAGGCCGGGTGCTGCATTTATTTTATGTTGGGAATACTAAAAGGCATGAACAAAAAAATGAACATTATTACTAATTAATAAAGTGCCATGGAGAAGTAAAGGGAAAGGGTTCAGGGACTAAATAAAAGATTGAAATATATAGAATACAAATAATTTATAGGGGAATGAACAATTATATCAGAGAGACAGGTGCCTAGAACTTTAAACCCGTGCATGATAGGTGGGGGAAGAACAGGATTATATAGGCAGTTTGAATGAAATAACACATATTCCAGGTCCTGTTCATTCCCCACCTATCACGCACCCTGTAAAGCGCCCAGACAACCTGTTTCCCCTAGAAATATATGTTCATTTCACTGTAAACTGCCTATATATCCTCTTCATTCCCCACCTATCATGCACAGGTAAAGTTCTAGTCACCTGTCTCTATGGAATATGTGTACATTTCACTCTAAACTGCCTATATATCATGTTCATTCCCCACCTATCATGCACGGGGTAAAGTGTAGGCCCCTGTTTGTGTGTAAAGGGGGTTTTCATTTCACTCTAAACCCCTATATTCCTGATCTTTCCCCCACCTATCATCAAGGTAAAGGCTAGCACCTGTTTGGGGGAATATGTTTCTTTTTAAAAATAAACTCATCTTTTATTCTTTTATTAAATCGTTTTTTTAGCCCTTAAAACCTTCTTTTCCTCTTACTCTTTTTTAAAGTAATAATTTCATTTTTTTGTTCATTCTTTTTTTCACCCCCTTTTAGATGCCCCCTTTTTAAAAGTTGGCCCTATTCACTGCCGGAAAACTGTTGCTGACTCCGCCTTTGACTTTAACGGGCGGGGGTGTGAGAAGTGGGACCCGGGGGCCCTGCTCCTTCAACACTGCCCGTAGTAGAACAGCGAAGGCCAAGAAGTGTGAGCAGTGTGAGTAGCCCCTGCACTCCTTAAATAAATACATCCTTAATGTGCTCCCGGGGGTGTGCAGCTGTCCCGAAAAAGGTCCGAGCAGACCTGGACAAGTCACACTCCAGGGCACTCAAATGACTTAACACCTCTCTCCCAAAGGGCCTCACTGATAAGACTAGGATCAGGATAAGGTTAGAGTGAAGGCAAAAATTATTAAATTTTTTTGTTTATTTTAAAGCGCCCTCGATTCCAGGGGGCTGTACATTGAGGGGTTAATACATACATAAGTCAAAAATACAGGATAAGGATAATGACAATTGGCACACGAAGGGACGGGCCCCCGCCCGCCGATTTTTAAAAAATCTACAAGGGGGGGGAAAAAGAGCCCAAAAGGGAGGTAAAAGGGGCAAAACATGTCGTGGAGGAAGTATAAACAAGTTTAGTAAAAGGTTATAGGCAACCGGGAAAAAGGGGTTTTTTCCAGGTTGTTTTTGAAGCGATAAAAGTGGAGGAGAGCCCGGGATGTTTTGGGGGCATTTGAGTTCCAGAGGTGGGTAAAACACGGGGAAAATCTTGGAACGGTTGTTTTTGGGGAAAGCTGAAAAAGGGGGCAGAGGAAAAGGGTTTCCGTGGGGAGCGGGGGTTTGCGTGGGGGGGAAAATTTTTTTGGGGAAATTAGGGAAATGAAAATGGAGGGGAGAGGCAGGGGAGACCCCGGGTAGGTCGGGTTTAGAGTTTGAAAGGGAATTTCGTTTGGGAAATTTGGGAAGCCAGTAAAGGGAAATTGGCAGAGGGGGAGAGGCAAAAGGAGTACCCGAGGAAAGAGGGGGATAAGAGGGGGCAGCAGAGTTAAGGATGGGTTTGGGGGGAGGCGAGGGGGCTAGCTGGGGGGCCCACTGAGAAGGATGTTGCAGTAGTCTGGGGCGGGAGATGAAAAGGGGCATGGCCCCAGCATTTTTGTAGTGTCATAGCCGAGGAACGAGGGGATGCGAGAGATGTTTTTCAGGTGGGGGGCGGCAGGCAGGGGTGTGGGTTTGGATTGGGGTTTTTAAAGTAAACCCAGAGTCTGGGTTTAAACCCCAAGAAAAGGGGGAATTTGTGGGCCCGGGAAAAAGTGGTAACCCCTTTTGACTTTTAATAGAGAGTTTCAGGGGCAGGGGTAGATTTGGGAGGGGTGGAAAGAAATAAAGGTTCTTTTTTCCCTTACTTTTAAAATTTTTAGGAGACGTAAATGAAAGAAGGGAGGAAATGGAGGCCCAACATCGGGGAATCCGGAGAGTAAGAATGACACGGGGCCAGAATTTTAAAGGGGGTTTATCATAAAGCATAAAAGGTGGAAATTTAAAAACCCTTTTTGGGCTATGAGCTGACCGAGGCCAAGGGGTAGAAAGAGAAAGAGAAAGTGGACCCAGGACTAAACCCCTTTGGGGACACCGACAAGAGAGGCCGGGGGGAGGAGGGGGAACAAGAATGAAGCCCGCATAAAATTCCGACAGTGAGGGAAATAGGAATCCAGGAAAGGGCCAAGTCTGGTAAAGCCGGGGGAGGAAAAGGATTTGTAGCAGGAGGGAAGGGTCACAGTGTAAAAACCCGGGGAACAGGTCCTGGGAGGGGGAGCACAGAAAGGGGCCATGGGGGCTTTGAATTAAACAAAAGTCATTGGGTGCCCTTTGGTTAGGGGGGGTTTCGGTAGAGTGGGGGGTCGAAAACCAGATTGTGGGGGGGTTTCAAAGGGAAAAATTTTTGGAGGAGGGGTGGGGGGCCCATTTTGGAAGTAACGTGCTGCTCGAGGATTTTTAAAAGAAAAAGGGGAAGCAGTAAATGGGGCATTTTTGGACGGGGAGAAGAGGGTCAAGGTTTTTTTTTTTTTGGGTTTGGGGGAGTGAAATAGCATGTTTAAAGGCAAAAGGGGAAAGAGGGGCCAGAGGTTACTGAAGGTTTTGAAGAGATTTTTAGGCTGGGATAAATAGAAGCACTGGGGGTCGGGGATGAGGGGGGAAAGGGCATTGGTTAAAAGACTACAGGAAAGTGGGGTTTGGGAAATTTTTTGGACAAAAAAGTAGGAGACTTGCATGATTTGGACCGGGGGGGAAGCAAGTTAAGGGGGAAGGGGCATTTGAAGAGTAAGGGGGGGGGTGGTGGGGACTGCGGGCTAAATTTTTCCCTCTGATGAGTTTGATCTTCTGGGGAAAGGGTAAAATGGCAAAGTCATTTAGCTAAAGGAGGGATGGGGGAGGAGGTGTTGGGGGGACGGAGAAGAAAGTTGAAGGTTTTGAATAAAATTTTCTGGGGGGTTTTTGGGACAGGGAGGGTATGAGAGTGGGGGAAATAGTTCTGTTTGGCTGAGGCGGGGTGTGGACTTAAAAAGCCCGATTTAGTTTTTGTATAAGGCAAAATCATCAATGGAGGGGAAATTTTCTTTTTCCCGCGGCGTTTTACAATTCCCGGAAGCTCTGCCTCCAGTTGGGAGGGGGTCTGTTTATTTTGGCGGGGTTTTTTGTGTGTGAGAGAGCGAACTGAAATCCAAAAGGGGGGTGATGATTGTAAAAGGGTTTTAGAAAGTTTTCTGCGTCTTGGGGCATTGAAAAAGAGGGGGATATTTTGGAAAAAAGGTTTTAAGAGAGTCGAAAAAGGGTGAGGGGTTTTAGGTTTTGTAGATTCCTGCGGGGGGGAAAAATGGAAAATGAAAAAAGGAGGAAAACAGGTGGGGAGGAGATAGTGGTGAAGGGAAGCAGGGTTGGGGGTCAGATATTAAAGGGGGTGGAAAATTAGAGATTTTTTAGATGGAGGCCCGAGGCGGGGTAAAAAATGAGTCCAGTGGTTTTGTCCATCTTTGTGAATGGGAAATGAAGGCAAAAAAGAAGTCCCCCAGCGAGGCATTTTTCACATTGAACAAAAGACTGGGCCCCTCCCGTCTTACTTTATTGTAAACTTTCCCCCTTTTGCATATATATGAATTTTTATACAGTGTGTGTGTTTTATAAATTATATATATTTAAAATATATATTAATATATCTTTTATATATATAAAATAAAAAATATTAAAAAAAAAAATATACACACACCCAAAAAAACCCCCCCCACACTTACAGGATATTGATAACATAACAATTTCCAAAGTGTTTTTTCCACCCTTAGCCCCCAGGACACAAAAGCCACTCATTTTAAAAAAAACTTATTTAAAAATTGTCTTCTGTTTATCTCAAAAGACCTTTTTGGGGCGTTTTAAAATTTTTAAGCCCCTTTACTTTTTCCCCCCGAATTTGCCCCCGTGGGCCCCCGGGTCCGGGCCCCGCGCCGGCTCGGAGCGCCCCGCCAAGGGGGCCGGGGTTTTCCCCCGCGGGCCCCAAATCCCGGTCTGGGCGCGTTCAGGGGGCCGCAACGGGCGCAAAAACCCACCGGAAAAACCCCCGTAAACCCGGGGGCCTACAGGCCCCCCTCGCCAAAACCCCGCCATGGGCCGGGGCCCAGAAACCCCCCAAAGCAGCCCCTCACGGCCGCCACCCTGCCCAAAACCGCGCGGGGGCCCAAAAAAACGGCCCAGGCTGAACACCCGGGGTCTTTTGGAACCCGGGCCCTTCAGGCCCCAAAGGGGCCCCCGGGGCCCGGGGTGCGATGTTATGACAAACCCTCGGGGCCCCTTTTTTCCCCGGCCCGGGCCATCGGGTGAAAAGCGGCCCCCTCCGGAAAAGAGGAATAGAGGGAAGCAAAAGCAAACTTCAGGTAAGTTTTACTTTTATTTTTTTTTTTTAAAACACTTTGGCCCTGCCTGCCACCATATACGTGCCTGTCTGCCTACCTATATACTTCCTGCCCTCCCTACCTATTACATGCCCTTCCTGACAACCTATATACATGCCCTGCCTCCCTACCTAAAATAAATGCCCTTGCCTGCCTGCCTATATACATGCCCTGCCTCACTACCTATATACATGCCCTGCCTCCCTACCTATACACATGCCCTCCCTGCCTACCTATATACATGCCCTGCCTCCCTACCTATATACACCCCCTCCTCCCTACCTAATACATCCCTGCCTGCCTACCTAATACATCCCCTCCTGCCTACCTATATACATTCCTGCCCCCCTACCTTATACATGCCCTCCCGGGCCTACCTAAAAACATCCCTCCCTGCCACCTTTTTAACCTGCCGCCTATATAATGCCCTCCCTGCCTACCTATATATATGCCCTGCCCCCCTCCCTATATACATCCCCTGCCTGCCAAATTACCTGCATGCCTATATACATCCCCTGCCTGCCTACCTATTACATCCCCCTGCCTCCCACCTATATCATCCAGCCTCCCTACCTATATACAGACCCTGCCTCCCTATATATGCCTGCCTATATACAGCCCGCCCCCCTTTTAAATCCTCCTGCCTATATACTCCCCTGCCTCCCAAAATTTACATCCCTGTTTCCTAAAACCCTCCCCTAATACATGCCCTGCCTGCCCCCTATATACATGCCCTGCCTGTATTTACCTGCCTCCCTATATACAGCCCTGACCCCTCCCTTTAATAACATGCCCTGCCTGCCTAAATACCGCCTTCCTAATACCTCCCTTTTATAATGCCCTCCTACCTATAACATCCCACGGTCTATACCTCCTGCCTATATACAATGCTCTGCCTGCCTCCCTATATACACCCCTCCCTGCCTATATACCTGCCTGCCATATACATCCCCTTCCTGCCTACCTATAACTCCCCGCTGCCTATATACCTCCTGCCTATATACATCCCCTGCCTCCTACCTATATACATCCCCCTCCCCTCCTAAACCTGCCCCTTATCATGCCCGCCTCCTCCTTTAATAAAAAGCCCTCCTGCCTATATACCTGCCCGCCTGCCTATATACTTGCGCTGTCTGTCTGCCTATATACCTGCCTGCCTATATACTTGCCCTGTCTGCCTGCCTATATACCTGCCTGCCTATATACTTGCCCTGCCTGCCTATATACTTGCCTGCCTGCCTATATACTTGCCCTGTCTGCCTGCCTGCATACCTGCCTGCCTATATACTTGCCCTGCCTGCCTATATACTTGCCCTGTCTGCCTGCCTGCATACCTGCCTGCCTATATACTTGCCCTGCCCCTATTATTTTTCCCTGCTCCCCTGCCTCATACCTGCCTGCCATATTTTGGGCCCGGGGCCTCCTGCCTATAACCTCCTGCCTATATCCTTGCCCTCCTCCCTATATACTTCCCCCTGCCTACCTATAACTTTTTCCCTGCCTACCTATTACTGGCCCTGCCTGCCTATTTTGGGGCCCTGCCTGCCTATATACTGGCCCTGCCTATATACTGGCTCTGCCTGCCTATATACTGGCCCTGCCTGCCTATTTACTGGCCCTGCCTGCTAATTACTGGCCTACCTGGCTCTTGTACCCTTCCGGTAACATATTGGCCCTCCTCAATTTTCTGTCCCTGACCCACCGGAAAAATTTTCTAGCCCTCCTGGCAATTTCTAGCCCACCTGGCAAATTTCTTTGGCCCTACCTGCAAATTTCGGGCCCTACCTCCCCTGGCCCTGTTTTACTGGGGAAAAAGCCTTAGCCACCGGGCTGATTACTGGGGCACCCCCAAAAACCTGGCTAGTTACTGGGGGCAGCCCCAGTCCTGGCAATTACTGGGGGGCACCCCTAGCACCTGACGTTACTGGGGCACCCCCTACCTGGCTTTACTGGGGGAAACCCCCCACTCCGGGGCTAGTTACTGGGGGCTATCCAAGTCCCAAAATTAAGGGGAAGAACCCCTTTTACCTACCTAAAAAGGGGGGGGGGGGGGTTACCTATTTACTCCCACTTATCAGACATTTTTTAATTTCAAATTTTTTGGGGGTCAACAACGCTTTTTGGGGGTACAATACTAATTTTTACTGTGGGGCATTTTTCTTTTTGGGGCTCTAGGGAAAAAAAGGGAGCTTTAAAAATTTTGGGGGAATTGATAGGAAGGTGCTGGAAAAGAAGGGGCTAAGATGTATTTTGGGAAATTCTACAGGGAAAGTGGACCACTAGAAGAAGACACTGCATGCTATACCGACAGAGAAAAAAATGGAAGGGAACAACCATCACGGGGAAAAATAATGGAGGTTTTTGGGGAGATGGAGAAGAAAAAGGGGAAGAGAAAAATCCCCCTCAGAGATGACGTCTCCTTGAGTCCCTGCTTCAGGGGTAATTTTACTTTTGTTTAATCAGTGCGTATTAAAGTGATGGTGACCTGACTATGGGGGTTTGGGTTTGGGGGGGTTGTAGGTTATTTGGGGGCTTATGTAGTGTCTGTGTGGGTGTCCCTGATTGTAAAAACAAGTGCACACCTAACTCTGTAAGAGGGGTTTCTGCACCACTGTTTCTTTCTTGCTTTCTTTTACAAAGGGTTTGTCCAGTGGTGTTTTTTCACACTTACGTTTTTCCCGCGTTATTGCTTGTGTGTAGGCTGCTTTTTAAAAACGTGCGGTTTTGGTCATTTTTTGTCTTTTTTTTTGCAGAAAAAGTTAGCATTAAAAATGCTCTGCCTTTTCTGCACAAAAACGCACCCAAAAAAAAATCAAAAAAGCTCTGTGTGAAAGCACCTTTTTATTGTATTTATTTTAGAAAGTGGCGAGGGGGTGAGAACAAGGGAAAATTTTTTTTAAGTGGTTTTGTATGTGGGGTGGTGGGGCTCGTGCCAGGGCTGATTTTTATTCCCAGTCCCGGGCCCCGGGCCATTGCGGAAAATTCACCACTTTAAAGTAAATGGCTTTAGGGTGAATCAGACAATGGGGACCGACGCTGAAGCCAATCAGGGACTTCAGAAATGACGACCACCAAAAAACAAGGAGGTAAACAGAAAACAGGAGAGCACCATTATACTGTCAGCAGCCAGACTTATCTTTCTTTCTAGCCACTATACTGATGCCTCTACCCTGTGTCAGTCACTGCACTGGTTGCCCATCCCGTACAGGGTAAGATAAATCAGCCTCTCACCCTTTTAAAGCTCCCAACGTGCTCGTCCCCACATCTCCTCCCTATTCTGTCTACCGCCCTACC
>JAODAL010086386.1:0-10267 GCA_025379985.1 Phyllomedusa bahiana | reverse complement strand
TTCCCCTGTTTTTGGGCCCCAAAAAAGTGAATGCCAATTTCAAAAATTTTTTGAATGCTGAAAATCCCCATAAACATTAACTTTTTTGGCATTTTTTGGGGTGTTTTTTTTCCCCTGGCTATTAATTTTTGTATGAATCAGAAAATTTTTTTTGATGAAATTTGACGTTTTGATCCCGATTGGGAAAAATTTTTTGCTGTCCAAATCAGCCTGGAAATACACTTACTTGCAGGTTGGTACAAATTCCGGGATCCCAAAATTTAGGTTTGTTTTTTTTTTGGTACTTTTGAAAAAACTTTTACATTTTCCCTTTGCATGACATTTCCTAAAACAAATTAAAAACCGCTTAGGGTTTATTTTTGCAGGCTTAAGTTATTTTTTTTTATTCATTTTGGGATAAACAATTTTTTTTAAATAAACTTTTTCTTTACTTTTTTTTTGGGAGGGAAAAATTGACTAAAGAATCCCCAAAATGTTGGCTTGGGTATTTTTTTGTTTTTGTGCACTGTACGGGATAAATTATATTTTAACCCCGGGCCGTGCGGTCATAATTTTATGGCTGTTAATTTTCCTTCCCCCCCCCCCCTTTCCCAAGAGCCTAACTTTTTTATTTTTCCCCATTTACGGACATATTAGATGACAAAATGAAAAAGTATGGTTTTGGGGAAGGGGCACGGGAGAAAAACAAAACCCCAAAAAATAAGGGGTTTTAAAAAAAAAAAAATTGACAATAGTAAAACAAATTAAATTGTGCTAATGGAGTAATGGAATATCCAATAATTCCCCGAATTCACCATTATCGGGATTTTATTTCTTGAACGGAAAACCGTTTCGTATCTGAAGCCCCCTTCATCTTCCAACTCAAAGTTGCTTTAGCATAGAAACGCGTTTTTTTGTAAAGAAAAAAACCGATAACTGAAAAAGCGGTTACAAGTCATTTGGGGTTGAGAACTACGGGAACCTGGTAATTTTATTTGGGTATTCCTTACCTGCAATCTGCATACCCGGGGTCCAGACGGGTCCAGGCTTTACAACCAGACACAGCATCCTCACCATGTCGGGGTTTTTCAAATTTAAATGAAGGCCTTTTCTGGTGTTGTGTATGGAGATTATATACTAACTGCATACGAAATTTAGTACGGAGCGCTTTCTCTCTCTTTTTCTATTCATAATGAAAATTGTACAATTTAAAAAATAAAGGTAATTTATTTATATCACATGGTGAACAAAGAAAACACTTTTTTCACAGGAAAGCCTATTTGATATTATTGTGTGCTAAATTGTAAAATAGCCTTATATGGATTCTTCTTTCCTCCCCTATTTAAAGTCCTCAAAAAATACAAAAGGGTACAAAAATCTTATGAAAATTTAAATTTTTTTCTTTCCCAAAATGGGGGCATATGTTGAACATTAAAAGGAAAAAAACCTTTTGGCAATGGCAAAAAATGTTAGCAAGTTAGGACTTTCTTGGTGAAAAAAAACCTTCTTTAATGCGGCCCAAATTTTTTTTTCCCTTAGAACCGATAGAGAGGGGCGCATTTTTTAAAAAGTTTTTTTTAGCCTTTTGTATTTTTTGAGAACAAAGAAAAAAACAAATTTTACAAAGCATTTTGTTCCCCCCAATACGTTATTAATACAAAAAATGGTAACATTAAAAAAAATTTTCCCCCGAAAAAACTAAAACAAGTCGCAAAGGCTGTGTTAAGTAAAAAAAAAATAAATTAAAATAAAAAAAAAGGGATAAAACCCCCTGAGAAGCATGGTAAAAGTACGTGGGGGGCCAAGAAGTCTGGTGTGGAGTTTTATTACTAGGGGTAAATTGATTTTTTCATTTGTGATTCTTGGTAATATTGTCTTCTATAGAATTGATTTTATGAATACATTTATTGATTAATGTTGGGGTTCTTTTTTGTTTTTACCCCAAACTATTTTTTAAGTGTTGGCGATTTTTTGGCTATCGAATGGGCGATATCGTAGTCGGCCACCATCGAGGGGTTTTTTTCGTAGTGAGCGGTGGGTTATGGCGTGACCTTAAAGTCTATGGGGAAAGGGCAAAACACCTTCTTTTTAAAACCCAAACAGGGCTGGAGAAGCTGGTTTAAACAGCCACAACAGTAAAAATGGAACTGCTAATTTTTGGCACAACATTAGGCTATAAAAAGCCCGAAAAAAAAAAACACACCATTCCTTTCCGTCTTTGCCACAGCATGCCCCTTAACCCTCATCACCCAAAATTTTAAAAAGTGCCAGAAGGGCAGTTGATTTAAACCCATCATTTACTTGAACTGGACATTGACTATCCCTGTCCGGGGCCCACACATGACCCCCAAACCTGCAAACCTCAGATTTAAAAAAGTGGGAAAAAGGAGCTTTAACCACCATTTTGTTTCACTGGACATTGACTATACCTGTCCTGGGCCCAGCATGACCCGGGGCCCGGGTTACGTGGGTGTGTGAGAGCCCAGGCTGGCGCCCGTCATCTATTAACACCAGGTTAAAATGCCTGTGGCGCAACGAAAACTGTCGTGTGAAGCAGAGTGCGGGGGAAAATGTGGAACTCCACCCTTTCCTCAGTACACAGTCAAAACCGGGGACGCTTGCCCCTCCGTTGAGTGTGGACCAAATTTAGCTTCACTTGGAAAATACTGGGGTTAACGTCCTGTTACACCCCGGTGCCCCTTTTTTTCATTCTTTTTCTCATTTTACTCAACGTGTGGAGGAAATGGCTCTTATTTTTTCTTGCGTGCTCCATACTCCCGTCCTTGAATAAAATCTGGTCATTTTTCCCGTACCTCCCCTTTTACAATTCAGAGGAATTTTTTTTTAAAAGCTATTTTGTACATGCAAGTTTTTTAGTACTTTAAATTTAGAAAACCCCTTTTTAAAATCGGGTGGAATCCCACATGTCTTTTTTTCTCTTTTTTTATTGTATTAAATTTGGGTTTTTCTCAATAAGGGGGTTGTTGCTATGTTAAAGATCTTGCCAAAAAAAAAAATATTTTGCAATATGTGTCCTTAACAGTGTCCTACCATTCCCGTTTCGACAGACCAACACCTTGAGCCACTCTTACCATTTTGAAGAAAAATGTCGTTAAAACAACATTTTTTTTTTTAATAGGACCTAGTATTTCTATTTCAAAGCAGCCCCGACCCAAAAAATTATAAAAATGATTCTCAGCCCTGTTAAAAAAATTTTGAAGGGGGAAAAGCCATTGAAGCCACTTTTTTCCACAGGACCATGATTATTGCTTACTCACAGCAACATGACCCCAAAAAATTTTTAAAAAAGATTCTCAGCCAAAGTTAAAAATTGTGAGGGGAAAAGACCCCCAAAAACCCTTTCAATGGAAAAATTCAAAAAATGGGGGAAATGGGAAAATTTGGTTTTGTCATGAAACCCTTTGGTGTTTTTAGTCTCCTCACACAAAACCAGCAAAAAGAATTTGGGAATTGAGAATAAAAATTTCGTAAGAAATGATCATTTTAAAAATAAGTTTTTCAAAAGGACCATTTTGTTTGGAGGGGAAGTAAAGTACCAGCAACAAATCGGTGACCTCGGCAATTGGGGGCCACACATCTTTTGAGACCCCAGGGCCGATTCATCTTGATGAAAGTCAAACGATCCAATTATTGTAAACCCCAGAGCGTTTGTCTGTAATGACCCCCCGGCTGTGGAAGGCCGCTCGATAGACGCGGGCTGCTGGGCAGGAAAAAACCTCTATGGGGGGGAGCAGCTCGGGCCATTTGACCATTTTGGATCCCAAAAGTTATTGGGCCCGGAAAATCAAAACATCGGTTTTTGAATGCAGAAGTCTGCCCCAGATCTTAATGGTCTCGGGTTGTTTTTTTCTGTGGCCTGATTGCATGCTTTGGTGGGTGGAAAATATGATTGCCAGAGGTCACCCATTAGGCTTCTCCATTGCCTGCTGCTGCCAAAACGGCTTTGGGGACTCTACTGCTGTACTCGTGGCGTTGTTCCCCCGTGACTTTTTGAAAAACGTAAACAGAGCAAAATGTCTCCAGTTGTCAATCAGAAAGGTCTCCATTTCCCTGCATTTTACTCTCTATTTGGGTGGGGGGAAGGAAAGTGCTGAGTTTTGTTTTTTGTCCCGGGGGGATCTGGGAGGGTGGCCCCCCACAAACGTTGTTTCATTTTGTTTCCCCTTAAAGCGAGGATAATTTTGGGGAATGGAGATCCAGCACTCATGTGAAGATGGACCCTTTTATTCCCCAAAAGCCTGGTGAGGGGCCTACAAACTCATTTCCTCATCTGCCTCAATTCACGAACCTCTTTCCAAGGCAGGGAGTCGGGTCGGGAATACCTCCTCCTCCGCTTCCTCCGGCCAGCTTCAACACAGCCCTGACTTGCCTAATGATGCACCCTAAGTGAGGGCGCCTTGCACTAGTCTGGCCCCCTAAACCCTGCCTAATGAAGACCGAAAAAATTTGGGAAAAAACTGTGGGCCTTGTGGATTTGACGGAGAAAAAGGGTCCGTGTCGCTTTTTCCCTCCCCCTCCTCCCGCTGGCGGGACCTGATGTTTCAGAGTGCAAACGATCGTTCCAAAACTAAGATACCACAATGCTCATGCTGACAAGGGCATCTTTCCCATGACCATTTTGGTGGCCTTCTTCAAAACGGGAAGGAGGGTGCAGAGCTTTCACCTGCCTCCATCTGGGTGGTAAACCCCCCGGGGTCCGCATGCTGTTGTCACCCAATGTGTCCTTGTACGGGTAATGGCATTGCGCTGCTGCCAAAAATCGTGGCTGGGGAGGTGGAATTCCAGGTTTGCCACGTAACAATGGCGGTTTTGACGGGGAGGCCGAGTGACGCTGCACGCGCCAGGGGGGACGAAGCAGGGTGGAACGGGGAAGTGCGAACCAGCCTGAGCCTTCTTCACAGGCAGTCCCCCCCGGGTTTCTCTTTAAATTTCTGGACGCAAGGTTCATGACATGGTTTCAGGCAAGGGATGTGCCCCACCTCCCATTTAAGGGCACCAGCAGATTTCGCCCGTTTCGCCACCACCTTGCCTGGCACAAGGTTCTTGTCACCCAGCCAGCGCTCGGTCTCGTTGGAAGAGCGCCCACAGCTCCTGACCTGTGTGTGGACGGCCCCAAAGGGCAGTTTAAATTTCAACAGGGCCCCTGGTGTCTCGGGACGGAGCCCCCAAGGACCTTGGGGGGGAAGAGCCCTGAAACCTCCCTGGGGTTTTTGAAGAGCGTGCCCCGGCCGGGAAGCCACCGCACCCCCAGAACATCCACCCAGCTCCCCAGTGAGCGTCCAGGGATAAGCGGTTTTTGGGCCGTGTTCTAGTCCATGTGTCGGTGGTGAGATGGACTTTTCTGGACACAGTGCAGACAAGCGCTGAAATTTTAGATGACACGTGGGGGCCAGGGCAGGGACGGCTTTTCTGGCAAAAGAAATGCCTGCTGGATTGGTATTGGGGGCGGCGGGGCCTGACGTGGGGGAACCCATCTGTGTCCACCAGACGGAAAGGAAAATTTTCCCAAAGGGCCAAAACCCTGGAAAATGCCGACTTGGGGTTTTTTGGCTTTGGGAGGTTTTGGGGTTAAAGTGTTTTTTCTGCCCCAAAACCCGGGAAAACAGAAGGCTGGCTGCTGGACTGGGCCGCTGTACGGCGTGCAGGTCGTCAACTGGTGGAAGGAGAAGGGGGAGGTGGGTCTCTGGGGGTGTGGGGGTACTCGGGCGACGGTGGACTGAAGCGGAGGCTGATCCCTGACATGCTTGAGAGACATGGGCATGAGGAACGCTTGGTGGTGGCGGGGAGGAGGGCGGAGACAAGGGGTGACTTTGGGGGGAGGCCCCGGGTCGGTCTGGCCTTTTTTGGCCAAGTGTTCCTCCATTTCAAATATGCATTGCCGTGATAGACATTTTGGGGGGTGGTAAAACCACTTAAGGTTCTTGCCTCTATTATGCGTTTTCGGCAAAAGGGGACATTACAAGCTTTGGTGAATCAGAGGCTTACTCAAAAAGGCCCCTGCTTGGAGGTCCTGGGCCTTTTTTACGGGGAAACGAGGTTTGCGCTGACTGGGCTGGCCCGGGAAACATATCAGCGGGCTTCTGCGACCGCCCTCCCCTTTTTGTGGGGGATCCGTATTGACAACCCATCGTTTCCTCCTCGTCCAGTGATTAAGGGGCTCCCAAGCAAATTCTCGGAAAAGACCCAATGGATCCGCAATGTCGTCTCATCATCATCATCATCAACACAGGGACTTTGGTCTCCCGACTTTCTGCATCCAGAAGCTGGGGCTACAAAAAGGGGCCTGCAAGGGTTCGACCCGCCGGGTTTTTGGCCGATTTACCGCCTTCCCTCCCTCCTTGATGGCATAGTAAGGGCGTCAGAGCGACTAAAAAAATCCTCTTGTCTTTTAACATGCCCCTTTTGACCCCCAACCGATTTTTTTCATAAAAGGTCTTCAGACAAGGATTATCCACAGTGGGGGTACACAGTTTACTTTGGGCTGCTTTGTTGGACGGGTGGATGACGACTTTGTGGCCTGGAAATGGGAGGAGGGAGGTAAATGCAGATGCAGGTTGCATTAACCACTGAAGGGAAATTGGCGAGAGTTCGTTTTTAGATTCACAGGGCCCGACCCAGCGATGAAGGCCTGATGGTCCCTGCAACGACATCGTGGGATGCGTGTTGTCGCCAGCATGGAAGGGGCACCTTCTTCTCGTACCTCAAACCTCCATTGCTACCCCCCCCTTTCCTCCTTACCCCCCTGCATTTCGCTCCATGTTTTAGAAAATAAAAAATTTTAGAAGGTTGGAAGAGTTTTGGAAAGTTCTTATTAAAAGACGGCAAAAACACAGCTTTCTCAAATCCCCCAAAACAAAACAAAATTGCTGGATTCAAATTTTAATCAAGGGGTCTATCAAAAAAATCGGACGACAAAAGTCAAAAAACAGTTTTTCGTTATGTTTTCTATAATTCATGGTATTTTTTTTTTACCTTTCAATTACCCGTGGTGACTTTGAATTGTGTTTTTTAAAATTTATGGATGCTGCGTCAATGAACAAAGCTGGGGGGGAAAAGTAAAAAACACGTATCTGTTAGTTTTCGTATACAACAGGGATTTTTTGGGAACAAACAACCTGTGTGAAACGATTTTGGATTTAATTTAACTGCAAGGTGGATATTCAAAACGGTGGAAGGGTAAAATTGAAAATGAACACCCATCGAAATGTTACTGATAATAAAAAATGGAGTTTTGCACCCCAACACGAGACCTGCAGTTTCTAGAAAAATGGATCCCTTAAGTTCAGGCTGCCCCCTATCCCCGGAAATAAATTCAATGCAAATGTTAATAAAAAGATTTGCGTGCAATGTCTACATAATCTTGGGGAACGTTATCCAGTGTTCTTTAAGATAGGTTGTCTGTGTTCGCCCGGGGCCCCCCCCCCGCTCCCCCCCCCGACTTTACGCGGGATGCTCTTTTAAAAAATTTTCTGGCTAAATACATAAAAATTTAAAAACTTAATCTAATAAAATTGAAGGATCACAGTAATGTAGAGGTTTCTCTTGCAGAAACAGACTAATTTCCTGAGCTTTTGGCCCCAGGGAGAGCGACTCCTATTCCCATGAGACGCTGAGGACAATAAAGGGTGAACAGGAAGGGGGGTTTTATGTAAAACGAGGTAGTGATTTTTCCCGCCCAAACGCAACCATACACATCCATCATGACGTCGCCCCACCCCACTCACCCTGCTTATTTTAATCTGATTTGCTGGCCCCAAAAATTACAGGGGAAGCCCCCCCCCCCCCCCAAAATGGCGCGATTTAAAGAGGATGCACAGATTTTTTAAACCTTTAAATTTTGATGATCTAAAATTTCGATCACCATAAAAACCTTGCCCCATTTCAACTTTGTCATAAAAATGCTCAAACATATTTATTACCAACTCCCCCTGCCTGTTTTTTCTGGCGATTTGTTAGTTTTTTTTCCTAATGTGTATGTTGCAATAGATTTTAAAAAAAAAATTTAATATATATATTTTTATAATATATATAATATATATATATATATAAATTTTTTTTTTTATTTTTAAATTTCATTCAAATAAAATTTTTTTTTTTTTATAATAGTTTGGGTATTATCCTTTTTTTTGGTATATTATTAATTTTTCACATTTGATTTTTCCCCAATACGTTTTATAATACAAAAAAGGGTAACTTTAAAAAAAAAAATTGATTTTCCCCGCAAACAACTAAAACAAGTCTGAAAAATGCTGTGTTGACGAAAAATAAATAAATTAAAATAAAAAATTTTAAGGCACAAAGGAAGGTAGGGATAAAAAAAATGAAAAAAAAAATGAAAAAAAAATTAAAATCCTGGCCAAGAATAACTGCATTGGTCTCAGGTTAAAGATGAAATTTAGAGGACTCCACAAGAGCCGGACTAACTAAAATGTAAACCAAATTTTTTGAAAAAAAAAAAAAAAAAAAAAAACAACGGGGAAAACAGATTCAGGCATATATGTAAACAAAAAACCCTTAAACCATGTTTGCACGCTTATTGGCCCGGATTGGAGCCGTACGTGCGGCGGATTTGCGTGCGTACGGCTCCCCAAACCTCCCCGCATTACTTATCACATTCATAGAGAATGTGGATTCCGTCCTCCTCCCCGCTCGGCGAATCCGCCCGGGGGGGGGGGGGGGGGGGCAAGGACATCACATTTTTTTAGGCGCGACGCCGCAAACCCCCCCCCCGCCCCGCCCGCCCCTATTCAAGCCGTAACTGCGGGCGAAATCCGTCCGCAATAAACGGCTTGAATAAGCCCTGTGAACCAGCTTTCAGAACAAAAAAAGACAAAATTTGTTGAAAAAAAAAAAGAAATTTTTAAGGCACTGCGAAGCTTTTTAAAAAAAATAAGCACTAAACATAAATGCTGTATTGTGGTTCCACATTCAACAAACTAAAATCATCTGTCTTGGGAAAAATACCTGTTGGCACAGGTAAATATTAAAACAAAAACTTTCTCTGCATATGTTTTGGGAGACCTCAGCAATAAACAATTACACAATGGGGAAAACAGACTCCCGATGTTAAACGGGTAGTAAATGTTACTTGTACCCCTCCCTTTTCATCATTTTTTTTTTTTTTTTTTTTTTTAACAAAACAAACTTCCTCTTTGCTTCATTTGCATTGGTCAAGCTTTTTAAAAAATTCTTGCACTTTTGGTAGAAAAGGCATTACCAAACAGTTAATATGGTTTTCAACTAAATTACCAGATTGTTACTAACTGAAGCGGGAAATTAGCTATAGGGAGGCCCCATCCCTTGGGGTCCTTACCCCCTCTGCCACATAAAAAGACTCCTGGGACACAGGAGTTTTCGGGTTACCCCTTTTTGCTGTATAAACCCTTCCATATTAGGGGGTGTTTCCCAGCAAAAGTTAAAATAGTTGGAAAAACCTTTGTTATTTTAACTTCGCTCAAAAGCCCATTTTGGCGTTTTTTGCGCCAAAAAGCGTCGATTTCAAATTCCCGCCAGTTAATACGGGCTGCTGAAAAACTGACGAATATCTGGGGGAAAGATAGAAAGTTTTTTCTTCTGCTTTAGGGCCGGGGCTTCAGTAGAAATCCGTACTGTGTAGACTACAGCATGGATTTTCTATTTCAGTCTACACTGCGCTGGACAGTTGGATTTTTGACAGAAATTTAAAATCGAATCCACTGAAAAAACCCGCAAGAACCATGCTGTGAAGACAAGCCTTAGAAAAAAAGAACAGGTTTGGGTTTCCAGGGCAAAGTCAAATCTAGCAGCTTAAGGGTTTCCCATGTTTTGGGCTCTGCCTTTCAAGACAAAAATTTCATGTTTTTCATTGCCTGCCGACAAACCGTTGGGGGGGAGACATGAGGTTCGTACGGGGTTTTTTCTTGTTTCGCACCTCGGATGGTCCCCCCTTTTGGACCACCTCTCCAGGGTGTAAAGAGACTTTCAGAAGCCTGTTAAAGGGGGGCAAGTGTAAATGTATTGTTTTTAAAAGGTATAATTAAATGGGGTAGTTTTATATAAGCTAGTTCCAACTTTTAAAAATAAAAGCAGGAACTTAGTGGGCGGCGGACCGCCGCGACAAAAAATTTGCATGGACACGCCCTCTTGTCGGTATCCCCGCCCCTTCAAAAACCACACCCACTCCACCTAAATCATAACGGTTTGGAAAAAAGCCAGGGAGTCCCTTAAGCCAGGTAGTACCCCCATCGGTAGTGCCCCCTTACAGGGGTGGTGATGCCCCCTTGTAAAA
>JAODAL010086385.1:0-10267 GCA_025379985.1 Phyllomedusa bahiana | reverse complement strand
GGGGGGTCAAAAGGGGGTGAATCCGTCTGCCCGGGGCTTCATACACATTTAAGGTTTTTACAGGGTGCATCTCTGTTTTTGCCTCCTGGGCCCCATACACATTTGGGTTTAGCTGAGCGGGAAGTGCACCCCGTCTGCTTGGGGCCCCAAAACACTTTTGGGTTTTGAAGAATTGCATGAAAAAAACCCGTCTGCCCCCGGGGCCCCCCATACCCCTTAGGGTTAGCGAGGTGCAGGTTATCCGTCCTGTTTCCCGGGGCCCCCCAGTTGGGTTTTGGGCAGAGTGAAAAGTGACACCCCTTGCCCCAGGCCACATAAACAGGGGGTTTCAGAGGGAAGTAAACCATCCTCTCCAGGGACCCCATATGCATGGGGTTTGGGATGGTGCAGTGACATCCGTCTGCTCAGGGCCCAAAATTTTCACTAGGGTTTTAGCAGAGGTGCAGGACATCCGTCTGCCCCGGGGGGCCCTCCATGCCGTAGGGGTTAGCAGAGGTGCGGGTGACATCCTTCTCCCCCGGGGGCTCCAACACAGTGGGGTTCAAGTTGCAGTGACCCCGTTTTGCTCCGGGGCCCCCATACACAGAAAGGTTAAAGAAGAAAGTGCGGACATCCTCTGCCCCCGGGGGTTTTATACACGGGTTGGGGTTACAGGGGTCCCGTGAAAATCTGGGAGAGGGGGCAGTTTTTTTTAACGAAGTGGAATTTCCTTTTTAAAATTTCCCGGAAAACCCCCGGTTGGGAAACAAAGTCAAATTTTTGGGGGAATTGGGGTGCTTTTGTTTGGAAAAAATTTGGCTGGGGACACAGGGTTTTTAAAACCAGGGGGCCCAAAGCCACTTGGGGGGGGGAAAAGGGCCATACCCTTTCCATGACATGGAGAGATAAACCCAAAATCAGGACCGGGGGGGTTTCCCTGGGACGCCCAAAACGCACTATAAAAGGCCCGGGCGCACGCTGGGACTCACACTCCCTCTCACTTACTGAGGGGGAAGGTCCCTGCCGCGGTTTTTTTGGGTTAAATAAAGGGAAAGATTTTTAAAACAGCGTTTTTGGGGGGGGTTTGTCTCAGCTTTCTCAGAATTTTCTCTTAATGTTTTATTTCTGATTTTTTGGGATTTTGGATCTAAATTCCAGTGTGTGCCCCACTCCCAGCTGCATTAAAATTTTAATAAAATTTGCTAAACACACATTAAAATACCAAAGGGGGAATCTAACCCGTTTCCTGTTTATTCATTTAAAAAAAACCAGGTTTTTACAACCCCAAATAACTTCTTTTTTGGCCCAAATTTCTTTTGCCAATTTAAGCCCGGGGTTAATTAACGTTGTTTTTTTTTCCTGGGGTGGTATTTTCCGGGGAAAAACCTTTTTTTTTCCACCCCCAAAAATTTTTAAATACTTTTTTTCCTGTGGGCCAAATTTCACAAGAAAAGGGTTTAAATTACAATTTTTTTTCTCTTTTTGTTGGCTTTAAAAACACCCCCATTGAAAACACGCTACAAAGCTCGTAGTTTGGGGGTTTGCTCAATTTTTTTGGGGCCCCGAAATTTACACCCCGGGGGTTAAATTTTAAGCGTTGTTCTGCAGTTTGTCTCAGAAAAAAAATTTTTGTTTTTCACCCCCAACAAAAGAAAATCCCGTAGCAAAATTTTCATACCCAAAAGGGTTTTAAGCCTTTTTTGTGCTTTAAAAATTCTGAAAAATCACATGTTTTTTTTTAAAAACACACAATAAAAGGGAAATTTTTCCTGGCCATTTTTTGGAGCGCAATTTATATCCAAGGGTTACCCAAGTTTGGGTCAGGGGGGTTCCCCATTGGAGCCCAAAATAAAAGGGTGTGTTTTTACATATACAGACATCTTATCAAACAGTGTTTTTAATTTTTTAGAACAAACAGTATTCAGACAGAAAGGTGGCAGGCTCCACCTGCAGTGGGCCAGGGGCACAAAAAACCCCTGGAGCAGGTCGCAGCACAGGGGGGGACGTCGCAGCGGGGGTCACTGGGTGAGGCCACAACTGCCATGCATCTACGCCGGGGGTACCACAACCCAAGGGTTTTTTAATTGGGTTGAATTTAAGGCCCACCCCATTTCCCTTCCCAAATAACTTTCTGAAAACCCCAGCCAAGAGTCGGGGGGGAATGTAGACAAAACCCAATATTGGGCAGGGCCCCGGGAGGGGGTCAGCCCCCCCCCACCTGTCCTCCCCCCGCCCTTCTTTTCCCACCCGGGTTTCCCTCGCCAGAAAAATCAAACTATGTGGCCCTGGCTCAGCCCCAAATTAAAAACAGCGGGGATAAACAATTTGGGGAGGGCAGTCAGCAGCAACTTGGAAAGCGAAAAAATTTGGGCCCAATATCCCCTTCTTCTTCCCAGTAACCGGAAAAGTAAAGATGTTGAGAGTGGCAGGGGTTTGGTAAAATTCGTTGTGGGGGTTTAACCTCTGCAAAACCAAAAGACCCGTTGAGGGGAAACAGCAGTGACGATAAAAACACAAATAGATGATGATTAGCCGACCCATTGGGACCCCGGGTGGGGGCAAGGTTTTCATCATCGTCAGGAGAAAGGGCGTCATTTTTCCCGTGCCCAGGCACAGCGCAGCCAGCAAGTGGGTCGTGGGGGCCCCTTTAAGCCCAGCAGGAAAAAGCGCATTTAAAGGCCCGGGGGACCCCAAGCGGCCCAGGGGAAAAAAAACCCCTTGGGCGGGTCCAAAAATTCGGCACGGGGGCTCACGAGGCAGCGGCGGCAGTAGTCAGTGCGGAGCGTTGGGGGGTAAAATCTGTTACTCAAGGGTGGGGGGGTGTTTTGCTAAGACCCCGGGGGAACCGAAAAAAGGGTATTGTTTAAAAAACCCTGAAGCAAAAAGTTAAGCCGTGGGGGGGAGCAAACCCTTTTGGCCCCACGGCCCTGGCGAAAAACACTTTGAAACCCTTCACCCATCCGGGGGGCCTGGGAAAAAACCGGGGCTAAATTTGGGGTGGCCACCCCTTTCCACCCGCCCCAACAAAAACCCGAAATCAGAGGCCATGGAACGCTTTCCCTTTTGCAGCCATAAAAGGGCTCCAACCACCTCATGCAAAGGGAGCTGTTTTCTTTGACATCATCTCCCCTCCAAAATGCTCCCCTCCTCGCTACCCCTTTCCCCAAGCAGCCCCTTTCGGGCGGGGCCCTTGAAAAAGATACAACATATCCGCCCAAAAACCATCCTAATGCAGAAGCCCACCATCTTCCTTCCAAGTTTTTTTGGTGCGGCACCCCCTCCCTTTCCAAATGGTGGACTCTGCCCCCATTCAAGAACTAAGGGTTTGTCCCGAGCTAGATGGGATTTTCCAAAACCGTTTATTTCTTTTCCAAAAAAGGGCAGTACCAGCACTTTCTTTAAAAATATTTTAAACAAAGGTGGCCATCCTTGAGTTTAATGGGTTTGGGTTCCCAAAGGGTTGCAGGGGCCAGCAGGGAACGTCGGGAGCTGTAACTACGGCGGGGCCATCTTTCCCCTTTACGGCCCACTGGGTAAATTTGGCTTCCGCCCAGGCACCCCAAAACAATTTTGGGCCCAGGAGACCCCGCTTTCTCCTCCACGTAAAAATTTCGGCCCTCGCCAATTCCCCCCCCCCCTCCCCCCACCCCCCTTTTCAGCCTCCAAAAGGGTACTGCCCATCAATCCCAAATTTGTGGGGAAACAGCGGTGTAAACGCATTTTCAAAACCAAACCTTCCCTTTCGGCGAACAAAGGGTCACACGGGGGAGGAACTGCCCCGCGTCCCCCCCCCCCAGGGAAAAAAATTTCGATGTGGGGTTTTTCCCCCGCCCCAACTGAAAATTAAAACCCCATGGTGAGGAAACAATGGGAGAACAGGGTGTCCGCGCTGCACCGAGGGGGAGGTCCTTTGCGCCCTCCAGGGCCCCCTTTTTGTTAAAATCTGGTTGTAAAAAAGGTTCCTGAAGTCTTCCCGATCTTTAAAGATTTTGAAAAAATTTCCAGGGAAAAAGTGCATGCACTTCATTTCCCTTTCCTACAAAGCCAGGGAAAACCCCCCCTCGCGTTTTCAGCGGCAGAACGGCCCCCCCAACACACCCCAGATTTTGCGATTTTCCCCCCGTTGGAATTCCAGCCTGCACCCTGTTGGACCGACTGTATGAACAGAAAAGGCCCTTAATGATTTTTTTATGATCCCCCGGCAGACAGGGAACTCCCCTGTGTAACTTTGATGTCAAACCAGTGGCAGCCCATGGTGACACCTGCCGTTTTTTGAGGGCCCTTCGAGGAGGGGACGTTATTTTTCAGTCGCCCCGGACTACGGGAATGAATAACTCCCTTTTTCCCCGCGTCATTCCCCGGAAACCCGATGCTGAAAAATCTGTCCCGGGGGAGGGGGGCGGAGACCTGGCGACACATCCGCGGGGCCCCTGATTTCCCGGGGGGGGGACTGAAAAAGGGGAAAGGGGGAGGGGGAGGACATTGGAGCAGAAGCATTTTCTGGTGAAATAGTGGATTTCTACCCAGGGGGACAAGGGGAGGAAAGGGGCAGGGAAAAGCTGGAGGAGGTAAATGGGGGATTAGGAAAAACAAGGCAGATACCCACAAAACACCCGTGGGAGGGAACATGGAAAGGGGCAGGGGGCCCCCGGAGTCCCCTTTTGCAGAAGGGCCCCCACATGCTGATTTGGCCTTGGGTAAATGACACCGAAAAAAGTCAAATCCCAGAGGGGTACTTCTGGCTCTCCACCCTATTGGGCCCTCGCTTTCCGTTTCCCAAAAGGGAGCCTTTTTTTCCCCCTATTGAAGGGAGGACAAACTCAAATTTCTATAGGGAAATCCCCGTAATTTAGTTGGCCGCTGCCCATGCGGCCCTCGTCCCCTCCTTCCCCGACAGGTTTTACCGGGGGTTTTTTTCCCGCCCCCCACTACTACTGCCGCGGCGGGCCGGGGGAAGGTTGGGGGGGGGCCCGGGGCAGTACCCCCCCCTATCAGGGGCAACCTAAGTCTGGAGTCCCCTGATAGGCAACTTCCTTCACCCACCTATGAGGAAAGGGGAGTCCCAGCAAACCCGCAGGACCTGGGGCAGACCCTGAACCAACAGGGGTTGGGTTACCCTTTGGGCAAGGGACTCTGCCACCCCCTTTGGGAAAATCCCCTGGGGCTACTGGGCAGCCAAACTGGAAAAATGGGCCCCAACTTGCCGATTTTAGTGGGGGAAGCTGTCCTGCCCCCATAGTGTGGGCAATTTAAGCGGGGGTTTTAGTGCGGCGGGGCCATCCCTTACCACCCAAAAGAAAACCCCTGTCCAAAAGGGGAAAAGTGGAACAAATGACCTTTTTCCCAAGAGAATAGGCGTGGATCGGCCAGGAAAATTTTCCCCACAACCAATTTTCCCTTTGGCGTCAGACTACATCACCATACCCTCACCCAAAAAAAGTGAAAATGGTCTGGGGGGCAAACAACCCACCTCCTACCACTATTCTGATCCCCCACCCGCCTGATGCCAACACTTGCTGACAGTTTTTTTCCATCTGCCTACCACCAACTTAACCAGGGGCTTTGGGATTTTCCACCCACCTCCACACTCTGTCCCTTGTGCCCCCTCTCGACCCATGCCCGTTTTCTCCCTTGGGGTGCCGTTTTCCCCCCCCTCCACCCCTTTTTCCCTTGTGGCCCCTCTGGGGGCCTACTTTCCCTTTTTTTCCACCTCCAAATGTGGGTTGGGGGCCCCTTCGCCTCATGCTGCTGCTGTCCCCGTGTCGTGAAACCTCCAAAAACTGTGTCCCTTGTCCCACTCTGGGGGCCTACTCCGTTTTTGCCCACCTCCAAAATGTCCCTTGTGGGCCCCCCTCCTGACCTCCCCTTTTTTTTCTGCCCGCCCGTCCCCCTCCACTCTCTGTCATTTTTTCCACCCCTGTGGGCCCCTTTCCCCCCCCTTTTTTCCACCTCCCCGAAAATTTGATTTTGATCCCACCCTCTGACCTCATCTTTCGCTTTTGGGGTGGCTGGTGACCTAAACACAAAAATGTGCCCCTTGTGCCACTGGGCCCACCCCCCCATCGGGTGCTGCCCTTTACCTACACACGTGTCATTTTTGCCACGTCGACCCCATGCTGCTGCTGTGGGGTGCTGCCGGGCCCCACACTGTGCATTTGTCCCACTCCGGGCCCCACTCCTGTTTTTTGGGCCAAACCCCCCAGAATGTCATTTGTGCCCCCTGTCTCTTACCTCATTCTGGGGCTGTGGGCCCGCCCCCGTCACCTCCACCTCAGTCATTGGGGCCACTCTGTGGCCTATTTCCTTTTTTTTTTGCCACCTCCAGAATGTTTATTGTGCCCTGTCCGAACCTCATTGTGGGGTGTGGGTAGCGCTGTTTACCTTTCCCCACTCTTTTCAACTGATGGTTTTCCCCCAACCTGAACCCCCCAGCAATTTCTTTTTTTCCAGTTTCCACTGGGGATACTTTATAGGCTACATTCCCCCCTTTAGTTTTTTGGTCAGTTTTTTTCCCCCCTTAAGTGTCCAGGGAAAAATTTTAATTTGTGAAGGGGAATTTTAAGAGCGGCGGCAGTTTATCTGCGTGTCATACAAAAAAACCCCAAAATTTAAAGAAGAAACCCAAAACCCAACTCCCTCTCATATTTAAGCCCTGGCACAATGGGGTTTTACACACCCTGCAGGGTTTTGTTGGGCCCGGGAAAAAGCTGCCTTTTTTAAAGTGAAATTTGTCCCGAAATAATTTTTTGGGCAAAACGAAAGTTTTTTTTTTGCCCAGAAAATTTTTGGGGGGGAAGGGAACCAAAACCAAAAATTTTGGGAAATTCCCATCTCTAGTGACATCCCTTTTCTTCAGGGCCCCATACCCCCGTTTGGGGTTTGCAGATGCAGTGACATCCCTCTCCCGGGGCCCATACAAAAGTAAAGGGTTTCAGAGGTGCAGTGGGCTCCGTCCGCTCCAAGGCCAATACACAGTAGGGTTTTGCAGAGGGTTTATGACTCCGTCTGCTCCGGGGGGCCAAAAGCAAAGTAGGGTTAGTAGAGGTGCATGACAAACCGTCTGCCAGGGGCCCCAAAAGCATTTTGGTTAAAAAGAGGTTCAGTGACCAAACCCTCCCGCTCCGTGGCTCCCTGCAAAGTAGGGTTGTAAGGGCAGTGACACCTCTGCTCTGGGGGCCCCCTATCCCCCAGGGTTAGCAGAGGTGCCCGGGGACTCCAACTCTCCAAAGGAAACCCCATAAAAGCAAAGTTTAGCAGAGTGCCTGACATCCTCAGCTCTTTGGGTCCAAGCACAGTAAGGGGTTTGCAAGAGTTTTCAGGGGACCTTTCCCCTCTGGGTCCAAAAGGCCCCCATTAAAACATAGGGTTAAACAAGGGCAGGGGGATCAGTCGCCCCCAGGCCCCATACACAGTAGGGTTTTTGCAAGGGCAGTGGGCATCCGTCTGTTTCCAAGTCCCATACACAGTAAGGTTTTGCAAAGGTGCAGTGACATCATTTTGGGCCCCGGGCCCCCTAAACATTTGGGTTTGCAAGGGGCAGTGACATCCGCGCTCCGGGGCTTTCCTTTCCCCCAGGTTTGGTTTAACAAGGGCAGTGACAACCTCTGGGTCCAGGGGGCCCCAAAAAACATTTTTTAGCAGAGGGGCAGTGACCTCCCGTCGCTTTCCCGGGCCCATACACATAGGGTTAGCAGAGGGGCAGTGAAAAATCCTCGCTCCGGGCTTCATAACCCCAGAAAGGGAAAAAAAGTCATACATCCCCTCTGCTCCAGGGCCCCCTACACAGTAGGGGTTTCAAGGGGGTGGAAGGGCCCTTCACAGTCTGCTCCCGGGCCCCATACACCCGTAGGGTTACAAAAGGGGCAGTTGCCCTTTCCCTCTGCTCCGGGGCTTCCTACACATAGGGTTTTTAAAAAGGGGCAAGACATCCGTCTGCTCCAGGGCCCCAAAACATGGGGAATAAAGGGAGGAGAGGTGCAGTGACATCATTCCGCTCCAGGGCCCCATACACAGTAGGGGTTTGCAAGGGGCTTGGGCATCCGTCTTCCTTTCCCGGGGCCCCCTACACAGTAGGGGAGCAGAGGGCAGTAAAACAATCCTGACCCCCCAGGGCCCCCAAAACACAGTAGGGTTTTTGCAAGGGGGCAGTGGGCATCCGTCTGCTCCGGGGCTTCATAAAAACAAAGGGTTATGCAAAGGGTTTAAAAAACATCCTCTGCTTTAGGGCCCCAAAAACTTAGGGTCAGCAAAGGGCAGTACATCCGTCGCTCCGGGGCCCCAAAAACATAGTAGGGTTAGGGAGAGGTGCGGTGAACTCCTCTCTCCGCCACATAAAACAGTTTGGGGGGTTAGCAGAAGGTTAAGTTAAACCCTCCTTTTTCCGGGGGGCCAAAGCAAAGTAGGTGTTTGCAAAGGTGCATGACATCCGCTGCTTTCCGGCCCCCTACACAGTAGGTTAACAGAGGTGCAGTGACATTTCCTCCTGCTCCGGGGCTCCATACAGAGTAGGGTTAGCAGAGGTGCAGTGACATCCATCTGCTCTTGGTGCCCATATAGAGTAGGGTTCGCAAATGTGTGATGAAATTCATCTGACCTGGGGCAGAAGGCTACAGATCTCTAAAGGGTTAAAGTTTGTTATTGAAATAATATAAACAAGCCCCTGCGATACTGATAAGACACAGCAGGAAGTAACGGCACCATCTTGGCTACTGCTAAGCCTAGAGCAGAAAGAGGTGGTCAGTAACATAGGAAAGCTTGTGTAGACCAGCAGGAAATAAGAACTGCTCTAACTCTGAAATGAAGCAAATTCAGAAGACTTTCATGTTTAAAGCTAATCTTTAAAATTTGAATACATCTCTAACCTTAAACCCATAAAATTTAGAGGCTTTAGCTGCTTTCACAAGGCTAGAACCTCACATCCAGATTTTTTTTCCCTATGGATTTTGAATGCCCCGAATCCTGAATATTTTGACAAGTTTGAACAATCTCCTATTGAATTGAGCGGAGACCTTTACAAGTTACACTAATCAAATGTTACTCGTAATCGCCAAACAGTGCAAATAGTCAAAATCCATCCTGTGAATATGTTTGCTCATAACTACACGAGATACCGCAGTGAGCTGTGCCGCGCTCAGCTCTGCTACATATTGTAGGTACATAGCTCGTTGTAAAGAACATTTGGTAATTTTTCGGTGCTTGCAGTGACTTCTGTACTCATTATGGAGAAGGCACAGAAAGGAAATAGCGGAGTCCAGTAATGACAGCGGCAATCAGGAGCTGCAGGAATGTTATTAGCGAATACTGTTAATATGTTGATCATTTCCAGATATCTCTTCGCAGAGGAAATATCAGGGACGGGAGAATGTTCTAACATTAGTCAGAGACTCTAAATAGTGCACGGCACCAAAAAAAAGGATGCGAGCTACATTGCAATAGGACAGAGTCCCAATACAAAAATGGCTCCTGCCGTATATAAGCTATAGGATTGAGTCCCTATCCAAAAATGGGTCCTGTCTGAGTACAGCAAGGCTGCACATTGTCACCACTCATATACATGCTATAGGAACGAGCCCCTATGTGGTGGACTGGGCACAGTAAGGAGCAGAGGAGAAGGCTGGAGGCAGAGGTAGCCCATTTTATAAGAGGCTGTTACTCTGGTCACAACGGTTAACACGCTTATCAACCGCACCTCTCATGCCTCTCTCGCTCCGGCACCAGTGAAAAGGGGTCTTCACTGTGGATGATGATAGTAATCCCCCGGGGCACTATCTGTAGGTGGTCTCTCCCTCAACTGCCTGCAGTAGGTGGTGTGTGAGGTGCCCTTGGTGTTCGGTGCAGAATAAGCAGGCAGGAGACAAAGGGTTACGGTCTTCAAAGCATATGCCAGCAGAGGCCTCATTTACTTCACCTTTATTCCACAGCAGTGGATTGTATTCAAAGTTGCACTTCTCTTCACCCAGTCCAAGCCACTCAGTAGACTAATACAGGAACAATGATCTTCACAAATTAAAGTCCCTTGCATAAATGCCTTCCAGAACTAGAATCTGGGGTACCTTCACAAAGTTGGGAGGGTATTGGGCCAGACCCAAGGCTTAACTGGGTCCCAAGAGGCATGAGGTCTGGTGGGACTAGTATTACGTCACAAAGCAAAGTCCTGGTTAGCCCAGCTGAGACCTTCTCGGTTAGTTTAGCTTTTCCACTTTCTAAGTCCACTCCCATGCAGCCAGGGAAGATAATAGGTTAAAGCTGAACCTTGAGCCCAGAGCAGCACAGCCAATGTCAGGGTGGC
>JAODAL010086384.1:0-10268 GCA_025379985.1 Phyllomedusa bahiana | reverse complement strand
ATAAATTGTACTGGCTGTTATCAATATCTGGTAAGAATTTCATGTCAATAGCACCTTTAGAACTATATTTACTTTGAATATTGCGATGTGTTTAAAACTTATTTCACCTGGTAATTCTATATAATATAAAAAATGGTTAGTATTTTAACATTTCACTTGCCCTTTGATTTTCCAAGAAAGTATTTTCAATCCACTCTTATGGAACAAAAGAAACACAGAAATTCTGAGTTTTCTGTCATCCAAACATCTAATATAAAACTGCAGATGTCCTGTAAAACATTTCATGAAAGTACTTACAAAAGTGCTTAACTTTGAGGGAGGTATTATTTAGAACATATTTTTTTTCCACTAGACAGCTCCTTTAAGGTCAAACCTTTGACTTTCCAGTCTACTCCTTTTTTAACCACTCTTCAGTTGATTTAATTTGTGCTTTGGGTCATTGTCTTGTTGTATCACCCAATGTGTCTTCAGCTTGAGGTCTTGGATTGCTACACTTATATTCTCCTATAAAATGTTTGATACACTTTTGAATTACCGGTAATTGTTTCTTCAATGATCAACGGAGTTGGTCTACAGAAAGCAGACCAGCTCCAAACTATAATGTTTTTTCCACCATGTTTCACTGTTAGGATAAGGCTTTGTGTTTTTCCAAACAGTGTGTCGTGTCTTTCCAAATATTCTTCATTTGTGCTAAAAAAGTTAGGTTTTAGTCTCACATGTTCATGGAACATTTTCCCTGTAGCACATGTGGCGGTCTCAGACAAACTTGAGATGGATCACATTTTTGGTTATTTTGCACAGTAGTGGCTTCTGTTGTTGTGTCCTTTTATAAACACAATTCTTATCTGTATTTTTTTATATACTGGATACATGGAGATGTTTTTGTAGTCTATAAAATCTTCTCTATGTCTTTTGCTGTTATTCCTAAGTTCCTATTAACCTCTTTTAGGATTGCCCATTGTGCTTTTGAAGTGATCTAAACAGGACACCATCATCCTACAAAGTAGCAAAGTGCTGACATTTATTTTTAGTGATTGAATCGTACATTCAGGTTTTTAGCAATACTTTGTAGACTTTTCTAGCTTTAGGTATCTCTTTAAGGGTATGTCCACATGACATATATAAAAATACTTATTGGATTCTGATTCCTAAAACCATATTGTCCGCTGAGTATTTTCAATGTGGATTTTTATGGCATTTTTTTCCTGTTGGATTTAAGACCTTTTCATCTCTTGGGGGTTTAGGACATGGCTCCAACATAGAAATATTTGGGACATTTTTTTCTGTACCTAAAACACAGCAGAAGAATGAACTTGACCAAGTTTTTTGTAAAAAGGCTAGTTTTGAATTCTGACCTCGAAAATTGAGTTGAGCTGTATAGATTACAACTTAGATTTTCAATAAGGGTCTATGGGGATGGTTTTACAGTCAGTTTTTGATGTATTTGAAAATCAGAATACTCATCAAAAACCGCCTGGAAAAGCTTGCCGTGTAGACGGAGCCTAAGACATCTTCAGAGATATTCTAAAAGTTGTTTACATTAAAGCACAGTTTACACTAACCAATTCTTCTTTAGAACAGATGTGTCAGCAACTTTGTGTCAGGCTTTATGTATCTTTACTTATTGGGTGAAGAACTTGTGAAGCCCACAATTCCAATCTCATATCCTTATTTGAAACATCTTTTATCTGTTAACTCATAAAAAAGCCTTTAACAGAAGGTTCATTTACTTTTTCTTCCTGTACTGTGGAGGTATACTTATTTATTTTTATCATTTATTCTAAAGCGCCATTAATTCCAGGGCGCTGTACGTTTGAGGATGGTTTACATGTAGAACATCAATCCAAACAAAGTAAAATTGCAACACTAATTGACTTACAACTGGAACAGATGGAGAGAGGATCCTGCCTGTGAAGCCTTACAATCTACAAAGAAGAAGGATTGAAACAGAAGTTGAGGGGCAGACATGTTTGTGTGATGGAGTAGTGGAAGCAGGGTCATTGCATTGTAAATTGTAAGCTATCCTGAAAACACTGCATTTTTTAGGTTGCTTTTAAAACCAGTGAGAGAGGAAGAGAATCTAATGTGTTAAGGTAATAAGTTTCAGAGTATAGGAGAAGCAAGGGAGAAATCTTGGAGAGAGCAGAGAAGAAGGGCCTATGAGGAGTGGAGATTATGTTAGGGAAGATATCTAGAGATTAAGGCAGAGATGTATGGACGGGAGAGGTTATGGAGAGTCTTGTAGGTCATGATTAGTAACTTGAACTGAATTAGCTGGGCAGTGGGTAACCAGTGAAGGGATTGGCAGAGGGGAGAGGCAGAGGAGTAATGAGCAGAGAGGTGGATAAGATGGGCAGCAGAGTTGAGAATGGTTTGTAGGGAAACTAGAGAGCTAGATGGGAGGCTGCAGGGAAGGCTGTTGTACTAATCTAGGTGGGAGATGACAAGGGCATGTACTAGTAATTTTTGTAGTGCGATCAATGAAAAAAATGAATGCTACAACTGTGTGTTATTATTTTAGATTGTGTTTGTCTAGTAGTGACTTTGATGATAATCAGACCATATAATCTTTAAAAGCAGTGTGTTATTATAGGCATCTATTTTTTCTTTGATTTTAACCATATTTTGTTTTCATGTTCCACATATTCCAGTTTCTTTTATAGCTTTTTGCTTTATCTACTTTATTTAATACAGTCTTACAATAAAAAAGCATAGAGAGTAACTGGTATATAAAAATAACAATCTTTATTAGTAACATATTAAAACATCCTACAAACATAGAACAGGTTCTAAAGAGATCCCATACAAGACGGGTCTAATCACTATAATGACAGTATAGATAGAGGTATAATACCGGGAGGTATACAGTATATACAATATAACATCACTCTAGATAAAATCTACCAATAGTCATGGAATGCATTGGCTGATATAACAAGCCTATAGATTAAAGAAGTATATCAGAGCATTATTGTAAATCTCAGTAGCTCAATGTCTCACCAGTATAGATGGAGTAGACCGGTCGCCCCGACGCACGTTTCGCAAGTCTTTGCTTTTTCAAGGGGTATTATTGGGTTTATTTAATACAGTGTACACATTGTCCACACTTATTGCTCAGTGCCCGGCACTGCAGCTCATATTGTACAGAAATAACAACCATTCAAACTCAAAGTACAAGTTTTCTCTAAAAAGTGCAATAACATTTTTGTAATTTTTTTTCTTATTAAAACTACTGCTATAAAACTGGATGTAAATAACTATGTATCCACCACTAACAACAGTTGAAAGTCACAGCTAGTCTTCCACTTTCTTACTGAGTGACCTTTGCACAGGTCATAAAATATGCTTAAAACACCCTTCCATGAAAGTCAAAGAGTGGTTTTCAGTTTCCTGTGATCCTCTCATCGCTTTGCTCCTCCTTTCAGAATTTTCTGACCTAGCTCAAGCCCATTTTCTCAAACAGACCTTTTATTAAATACAAATAACTGTACTCATAATTCTTGATTAAACATTTTGTACATAAGTATTTTTTAAACGTTTTTGGTTTTTAAAGGTCCATGTAAAATTTTAACCTAAATCCCAGCTATTTGTTTTTGGTCACCCCTGAATTGAACTGTGGTGAAAATTGCTAAAAAAATAAAACCAAAAATAAAACCCTTTAAAATTTCAATTTAAAAGTTAATTTGGGGTTTAAATTTGTTTTTGTGGGGGTTTAATTTTCCATAAAACTTCTGGTTTTGGGGGTGCCCCTGTTGACTTAAACATAGGGGGTTTTCCCCCATTTAAATTGTGAATTTAATTTACACATATTTTCCATAGCCCAGCTTTTTCCCGGGTTTTTGCACCTTTTCCTTTATTTTTTACACAACCCAAATCCCTTGGGGGAAGTCTAGAAAAAAAAACCCTTTTTTTTGATTTTGACTTTCCGAAAAAGTTGGGGAAAGGGATGTCATCGGGCCCTATTAAACTATCTACGCCCTCTAATTTCCCTTTTCTCCCCAGTACCGGGTTTTTAAAAATTTCAATTGTTGCAAAAAAATATTTTTTGATTTTTGAAAAACCCTTTATTTTATGATGACCCTGCCATGCATATTGGGGCCCCCTTTTCCCTTTTCAATTATTCTTGCTTCCATTCCCTTTTGTCTTTTTTCCCCATTTTTTCATTTTTTTTCCTGTAGCTAGTACAGTTCTCTTTTTAAATGCATTCCTAGCTTTTTAAAATTAAATTATTTAAGATTTCTTTTATATTTTGAAGCCTATTTGCTGACTAAAGAATCTGAAGGACTTATCATTTTCAAAATTAATTTTAGATTAAAGGAAAGAAAATAGATTTATTTCCCTATCCCAACAAAAACATATTGATGGTCAACATCTACAACAGCGGGGGTTATGGCCACCTTAACCAAAAGGGTCTGAGATTTTTGTCTGTAAAAAGTCTACAATATGAGCAAAACCAACTTGATCATTGAGGTCTCCGGGTTTTCCCACTTTCCCCAAATAGAATGTAATGATTAGAAACCACAAAAGGGCCAGAAGTTTTAGGCAAACTTTTCCAAATCCAATAAAGTAAAAAGTTTTGGGTAAAAGGGTTGCCCCCAATACAAAGTTGTAGGGGGGAAACAGGTTTAATTTTAGAGTTTTTCCAAATATATTGCTTTATACTTTGACTTTGTTGAGGAAAAAGATAGATGCTATCCCCCTGTTTGCACACAGGTTTCCCCTGGGGTAAAATCCTGCCCCCCTCCTTCCCTTCCTTCTCTCTCAGCTTGTGATACTGATAGCAGGGAGTGACATCACCTGGGCGGACTGCCACAGCTTGAAACAGGGGGTTATCTCAAACAAGAAAATTTGTCTCTTTCTTTTGGGTTTACTTTAACTCTGTAGCTTTTACATTAGGTATTTATTTTTCTGCTTCATGTCATTTGGCTAATAGAAGAGCGGGTGAATTTTGAGCTGATATCAAATTTCCCCCCCCCCCCCCCCCCCCCCCCCCCCTTGCTATAAAACCCCACCCATATCCTGCCCAAAAGAGACAGGATGAAGGAAATCTAAATTTGTTTTAGCCCCTTGAAACATCATGGTGAGAAAAAACCCCTTTTAAAGGAAACGTAAAACCTAGCTTATTAATGGGTTTCATAGTTTAAAATTTTCATGACAGTCAAAATTTTAGTTGCAAAATGAAACAGAAAAGGGGTTATAATTAACAGCAGATAAAAGGGCACCCTTTTAAAAGGGCCCCAAACACATGAAGCTGTTAAAAATTTGGAGAAGGGGGAAAAAATATCTTTTGGGCTTATTTTGAGTGGCATGAGTAGACTAGTATTTGTTGAAGAGAGCAAAACCATATGAGATAATGTAGGGTCACATAGCGTATTTTATTTGCAGAAATTTTTAGAAATATTTTAAGAAAGGGCCGTCATTTTGCATAAACAAAAAAAAGATGCTGAAAAACAATGGGTACTTGGTGGGGAAAAAATAGGACAGTTATTGCTTAAATTTAGAAAAAATCATTTTAAAGGCATTTAAATTTAAGTTTTGTCAGTGAGTTGTCACACACCACGGAAATTGAATGCTCCATTTTTGGGGGATTCTCTAAGCTAACATTTTGATTTTTGGCCCGGCAGGGTTTTCTAATATTCTGATGACATGAAAAGGGAATGAATTATTTTGATGTCGCTTTTTTCTGAAATCTAGTAGGGATTCTGTATCCTTTTTGATAGGGAACGTTGTTTTTAGTGGCTTTTTAGCAGACCAAAAAAAAGCTTTTCCCGCCCTTTTTAAATGAAAAATGCTTTTCAAAAACATTCAACTGAATGTGCACAAATTAGTTGGAACAGAGAAGTGGAAAAAAAAATTTAATGGGCAGGAAAAAACAATGAAAAACCCTGGGTATTAATCTAAAAAGGGGCTTGAAAAAGGTTAAGATATATAGAGTTGTGCGAAATTTTCAAAAATTAAAAATTTGGTCCGAATTTCTTGGGACCCAGTGTTGGGGATTATTACGACAAAGTTGAAAAACGGGAAAGTTTTTAGTGATCGAAAATTTTTAGGGCATGCGATAATTTAGGTTTTAAAAACCCGTGCATCAAACTATTAATTTCGCACCATTTTTTGGGGGCCTTTCCCGTTTTTTGGGGGCCAGCAAATCAGTTACAGAAAAAAGAGCAGGGTGAAAGTGGTGGGAAGTTTATGAAATGGGTTGTTGGGTTTCATTTGGGTGGAAAAAATCACATGACCCCGTTTTTTTATAGAAAAGTCCTTTTCCCGTTCATGATCAGTGTCTGTCAGCGGGGCCCCATAGCAGTAGGACGTGCGCTCTGCCTTGTCCAAAAAAGCTCATCGAAATTATTCTATTTCTTCACGAGAAAGCTCAAATGTTAGCTGTGATCCTTACAACTTAGTTAATCAGAAAATTTTTAAAATTTTTTGTAGTTAGGTAGAGAATTTTAAAGGAGGGATCTACCGCTTTAAAATCACAGGGGGAAACGGGGGGGAGGGGGGGGGGGGGGGGTGGGCGAACACGACAAAACTCTTTAAAAAAAAACTGGTTTCGTTCACCAAGCCTTTGTGTAGGGCATTGCACTGTAATAGCTTTAATTTTTAACAGTTTTCTATTTAAATATTTTCCTTGGGTACTGGGCAGCCGAACTTATATTAGGGAAAAAAAACTTTTCTTTTGTAACGCAAACTATTTGTTAGGGGGCAAAACCCACTTTTTTTATCAGTATTTCATTTTTAGAAGGTTTCCTTTTTTAAATTTTCCCATTCCAGCTTTGTTGAAAAAGCCACCCCTTTCAGTTTTAAAATTTGAATCCACAATTTTGGGATCACCCCAGGTTGAGGGTTTCCAAAAAAAACCTTTTATTATCCGAATTTCATTTCAGATACGTGTTTTTTTTTCTTTGGCGCAGTACAGCTTTTTTCATTTAGGGACCTTTGCCTTTAAAATGTTTAAAACTGCAATTTTGTAGTCACCAAAGGTGAATTAAAAAGGGGGCCCAAAAAAAACCCTTTTATTATCCGAATACATTTTAATACGTGTTTTTTTTTCCCTTTTGGGGCAGGCCAGCTTTGTTTATAGATCTACTTTTCAGTTAAATTTTGGGAAAACAGCAATTTTGTACTCACCACATGTTTAAATTTATAGGTGCCCAAAAATAAACCCTTTTTTTATCCCAATTTTTTTTTTTTTTTTTTTTCAGATACGGGGTTTTTTTTAAATTTTAGTGCACTTTCACATTGTTCATTGAAGGCCCCTTTTCCCCCTTAAATGTGAAAACAGCAATTTGTAGTCACCACAGGGGGAATTGATAGGGGGCCCAAAAAAAACCTTTTTTTTAAAAAAAAAAAATCCAATACATTTTTAAAATAAAGGTTTTTTTTTTTACTTTGGCGCACCCACAGCTTTTGTTCTTGAGGCACCTTGCCTTTAAAAGTGGGTTTCAAACAAATTTTTTAGTCACCAAAAGGGGAATTTAAAGGGGGCCAAAAAAACCTTTTTTATTTCCCAATTTCATTTTCAGATTGTGTTTTTTCACTTTGGGCAGTACAGCTTTGGGTTTTTAGAGGGTACTTTGGGAGTTAAAAATGAATAAAAACAATTTTGTAGTCACCACAGGGGGGTTGGGGGAATTTAAAGGTGCCAAAAAAACCTTTTATTATTTCCCAAAAACAAATTTTAATACATGTTTTTTTTTCCCTTTTGGGCAGGCCAAAATTTTTTGAAATTTGATAAAATTTTCAGTTAAATTTTAATACAGAATTTTTTTAGTCACCACAGGTGGGGAAAAAAAAGGTGCCAAAAAAAAACCCTTTTATTTTCCGAAACATTTCCGATAAGTTTTTTTTTCAAATTTGGCGCACTACCCGCTTTGTTTTATTGAGGGACCTTGCACTTAAATGTGAATAGAGCAATTTTGTAGTCACCAAAAGGGGGAAATTTTAAAGGTTCCCAAAAAAAAAAAACCCTTTTAAATTTTTCCGAATCCCTTTCAGATAAAGTGGGTTTTTTTACTTTTGGGCAGTACAGCTTTGTTGATAATTTTCTTTGCAGTTAAAAATTTTAATCCAGCAAATTTGTATTTACCACGGTGTGCTTAAAGGTGCCCCAAAAAAACCTTTTTTTTATTTTATAAAATTTCGACAGGTGTTTTTTTCCCCTTTTTTTGGGCAGTCAAGCTTTTTTGATATATGCAAAAAAGGAAAAAAAAAGGGGGGCGCACAATTTTTTAAAAACTTGTTATAAACAAATTTAGGTATTGAAACAGTTGGATTTTCTCACCTTGGGTTTTTTTTCGTTAAAAAAAAAATAGAAGGGACAAAAAACTCATATGGGCCTTGCGGGGCAATTTATTTTACCCTTTAAACCCTTAGTTCGGCCGCCCGCGGGGACTGAAAGCCCCGCTCCAAAGTCCGGTGGGAAAAGAAAGCCAATGAAAAAAAAAAAATGGGAAACCCCGGGTCACGTTCAGGATAAAAAGCCCGAGCTTTAAAGGAAAATTTACTTTTTCGCGTTTCGCGAGAGAGCCCTTTGCTTTATCAAAGTTTTCAGGGAAATTTTTTGATGAAGCGGGGGGCTCCTCGCGAAACGCTAAAGAAAAAATCTCCTTTTAGCTCGGGCTTTTTATCCTGCACGTGCGCCGGGTCCATTTTTTTTTTTTTTAAGCTTTTTTGATAGATTTTTACTTTGCAGTTAAAATTTTAATCCAGCAATTTTGTTTTGATTTGGGGAATTTTAGAAAAACTGTTTATTTGCCCCTCCCTTTTTAAAAAGAAAACTTTTCCAAAAAATCTTTTCCCTACCTTCCCCAAATTTTTTTTTTCTTTTTTGAACTTTTAGCCCAAAAAAGGGGGGTAAGCAGCAAAAAAGGGGGGGGGACATGGAAAAGGGAGAGGTAGAGAGAAGGGGCTCCTTCCCTGCTGGCGACAAAAAACCATGCCAGCGGGTCGTCAGTTTGCAGGACCGTCAGGGGCCCTTTATTTTCTGGGTTTTAGGGCCCGTGAAACTAGTAACGAACAGGTCGCCAATCTGTCCCTTTATGGTTAAAAGCAACCTGCAAACCAGCAGTTTACCCCCTCGTCCCCCCCAAATCACGGCCAAAAATTGTCTTTTACATCAACAGCATCCCCCTTTCCCAAAAAGAAGGAACCCAAATGTCAACCTTTGTGAAACCCCCCACTGGGAAATCCAAATTTTCTGAAGACCTCTTTGATGACAAAAAGCGGTTGGGGGCAGAAGGCATTTTTAAAAGTCAAGAGGCCAAAGAGGGTAATTTTTTCTGCTTGACGCTCAGGGTTTCTGGGTTTCCATCCCGAGGGGAAAAAGGAAGCCGGTTTAAAAACGGCAAAAAAAACCCCGGCGACGGCAAGCCTTGCAGTCCCTCTTGTTTAGCCCCCCAAGCTCCTGGATGGGAGAAAAGTCAGGAAAGACCCCAAATCACCTGTGATGAAAGATGGTTAAAGACCCTTGCGGTCCAAAAGGGGGTTTTTTTCAGCAGAATTTGCTTTCGAGCGCTTCATCACTGGGAAAGAGGAGGAAAACGATGGGGGGTGTCATAGGGTCCCGCCTCAAAAAGGGAGAGGGCCCGGGCGCAGAAGGGCCCCTGATAGATTCCGCCAGCCACGGTCAGCGCAAACCCCGTCCTCGCTTTTCGCCGTCAAAAAGGGCCAGGACCCTCAAACCCGGGGCCCTTTTTTTAGAACAAGCCTTGATTTTACCCAGCATGTCAAAAACCCCCCTTTCCGGGAAACGATTTTAATAAAAGGGGAAAACCTTTTGGGGGTTAAAACCACCACCCAAAATGTCTAGACAAATGAAACGAAAGCATGGGGTTGAAAAAGGGGCAACACTTGGGGCCCCTTTTCCCCCCGGTCCTCTGGTGGGCACACGTGCCCCGAGAATCCAGGCCTGTTGAAATTAATCTGTCTTGGAGACCGTCCACACACAAAGGGCAGGAGCTGTGGACGGCTCTCCGAACGAGACCAAGCACTGGCTGGGTGGGCAAGAACCTTGTGCCAGGCAAGGTGGTGGGGGCGATAAAGGGGGAAAAATCCTGGCCGCCCTTTAGATCGGTAGGTTTGGGGCACCCTCCCCTTTCCTGGCCAAAATGTCATTGGGAAACCCTTTTCGTCCGGGAAAATTTTAAAGAGCTAAACCCCGGGTCGGACTGCCTGCTGAGGAAGGGTTCGAAGTCTAAATTGCACTTCCGCCGTTCGCACCCTGCTTTTGTTTTCCCCCCTGGCTGCGTTGCAGCATCAATTTGGGTCCC
>JAODAL010086383.1:0-10268 GCA_025379985.1 Phyllomedusa bahiana | reverse complement strand
TTTTTTGGTTTAAAAATTTTTTTTTTTTTTTTTGGGTTTTTTTTTTTTATTTTTAAAATTGGGATCAGAAATTTTCTAGTAACGGGGTTATGGGGGTTTCTTTGGGTGAAAAAAAACCCCCTTTTGGGTTAACCCTTTAAAACCTTTTAAAAAAATTTTTTCCCCCTTTGGTCCCGGCCCATTTTGTTTCAAAGAGCCACCTGTACTTAAAATTAGGATGGGGGAAATTTTTGGAAACTCCCGGGTGTATTTCTTTGGGTGCAAAAACCTTTTTTTCCAAAATCCCTTTAAACCCCCCCTTTTAAATAGTGAAATTTCATTTTGGGGTTCACCCGGGTTGGTTCAAAACCACCTTTTACTTAAATTAGGATAAAAAAAATGTTCTAGTAACTTTTGGGTTGTGTTCATTGTGAAAAATCCCCCCCTTTTTTTTTTATGTAAAAATTTTAAAAAATATTTGAAATTAATTTGGGTTTGCAGCCCATTTTGTTCAAAAGGCCATTGTACAAAAATTTTGGATACAGAAATTTTCTGTAACTGTTGGTGGTATTTCATTGGTGCAAAAACCACCTTTTTATCCGTTTTTCCTTTTAAAACAGTATTTTTGGTGCACCCCAAGTTTTTTTTAAAAGGGGCCCCCTTTTTATTTAAAATTTTAGGATAAGAAAGTTTTTGGTAATTTTTGGGGTGTATTTCATTTTGAAAAAACCACCTTTTTTACCCCTTTTAATTTTTAAAATGGGGTTTTTTTCCCTTTTTGGGGCCCGCCCATTTTTTGGTTCAAAAGCCCCCCTTGTACTTAAATAGGAACAGAAATTTTCCTAGTAACGGGGGGTTTTTTCTTGGGGCAAAAAAAAACCTTTTTTATCCGTTAAAATTTTTTAAATAGCTTTTTTTCCTTTTGGGGTCCCACCCCAAGTTTTGTTAAAAAGGAAGCCCCCTTTCAAAAATTAATCCAGAAATTTTCTAGTAACTGTTGGGTTTTCTTTGGTGCAAAAAAAACCTTTTTTATATTTAAAAATTTTTTTAAATTTGTTGTATTCATTTTTGGGCGGGCCCATTTTTTGGTTCAAAAAACCACTGAAACTTACATTAGGAAACAGACATTTTCTAGAACTGTTGGGAATTATTTGGTCCCAAAAAAAACCGGTTTTATCCTTTATAAATTTTAAATAGCGGTATTTCATTTTTGGGCAGCCCATTTTTTTTTCAAAGACCCCCTGTACTTACTTAGGAACGAAATTTTCTAGAAATTTTGGGTTTGTATTTCATTGGGGCAAAAACCACCTTTAGTTATTCCGTAGAACTTTTAAATGGGCTGTAGTTCTCTTTTGGTGCAGGCCCAGTTTTGTTCAACTCAGAAGCCACCTTATACTTAAAATTTAGTATACCAGAAAATTTTCTAGTAACTGTTAGTGGTTTCTTTGGTGCACAAACAAACCTTTTTGTTATCCGTTTAACTTTTAAATGTTGTATTTCACTTTGGTAGCTGTCCAGTTTTGTTCAAAGAGCCACCTTGTACTTAAGATTAGGTATACAGTAGTAGTTCTAGTAATGATGGGCGTATTTTCATTGGGTGACAAAAATCACTTTTTTATCCGTATAACTTTTAAATAGCTTGTATTTCACTTTTTGTGAGCCATGTTTGCTAAAGAGCCTCCTTGTACTTGCATTAGGATACAGAAAATTTTTCTAGTAGTAATTACAACTTTTTGTTGGGTTGTATTTCATTTGGTGCTAACTTAAACCACACCTTTTTTTATCCGTATAACTTTTAAATAGGCTGTATTTTAACTTTAATTGCTGCCCAGTTTTTTGTTCAAAAGTGCCACTGTGTTACTTACTTTATAAATACATGAAATTTTTCTAGTTGGTAACAATAAAAATGGGGGTTTTGGGGTGGGGGGGTTGTGTGGGGGTTTTTCACCTTTAGTGACAAAAAAACCGACCTTTTGTTTCCGTATAACTTTTAAATTGCTGTATTACACTTGGGTGCAGTCCAGTTTCGTTCCAAGAGCCACCTTGTACTTAAAATAGGATACAGAGTTTTCTAGTAACTGTTGGTGTATTACATTGGTGCTAAAATAACTCCCTTTTTTATCCAGTATACTTTAATATGCTGTATTTTACTTTATTGCAGCACCCTGTTTTGTTACAAAGAGCAACCTTGTATCAAATTAAGATACAGAAAATTTTCTAGTATAACTGCTGGTGTAATTCCATGGGTGCAAAATCCCACCTTTTCTTATCGTATAACTTTTAAATAGCTGTTATTTCTCTTTGGTGCTGCCCTGTTTTGTTCTAGGAGCACCTTGTACTTAAATTAGGATACAGAAGATATTTTCTAGTAACTGCTGGTGTATTCATTTGGTGAATAACACACCTTTTCTTATCTGTATAACTTTTAATTGCGTTTTAAGGATTTTGGTGCTGCCCAGTTTTGTTCAAAGAGCCACCTTGTACTTAAATTTGGAGTACAGAAATTTTCTAGTAACTTTTGGTGTATTTCATTGGGGCAAAAACCACCTTTTTGTGTTTATCCGTTATACTTTTTAAATAGCTTGTATTGCAACTTTGGTGTGGCCCCATATTTTTTCAAAATAGCCCCCCACCTTGTACATAAATTTGGAAACATAAAATTTTTCTAGTACTGTTGGAGTATATCATTGGTGCAAAAACCCAACCTATTCTTATCCGTATAATTTTTAAATAGGCTGTATTGCACTTTTGAGCTGCCCAGTTTTGTTCAAAAAGAGCCACCCTATGCACTTAAATTTGCATACAGAAATTTTCTAGTAACTGTTGGTTATTTCATTGCTGCAAAAAACACCTTTATGTTACCCGTATAACTTTTAAATAGCTGTATTGCACGTTTGGAGCGGGTCCAAGTTTTGTTTCAATATGAGCCACCTTGTACTTAAATATTTGAAACAGAAATTTTCTAATAGACTTTGTGTATTTCATTGCTGCAAAAACCACCTTTTGTTATCCGTATAACTTTTAAATAGCTTTAATGCTACTTTGGTGCGCCCCAGTTTTTTTGTTCAAGAGCCACCTGTACTTAAATTTGGGAAACAGAAATTTTCTAGTAACTTTGGTGTATTTTATTGGTGCAAAAACCAACCTGTTTGTTTTATCCTGTATTACTTTTAAATAGCTGTATTGCACTTTGTTGTGCCCAGTATTTTTCACATAGCCACCGGTACTTAAAATTTGGAAACAGAAATTTTCTAGTAACTGTTGGTGTAGTTCAGGTTGGTGGCGAAAAAACCACCTTTTGTTATCCGTAAACTATTAAATACTGTAATGCCCTTTAGGGTGCGCCCCAGTTTTTTTTTCAAAGAGACCGACCTTGTACTTAAATAAATTTTGGGATACAGAAATTTTCTAGTAACTGGTTGGTGTATATCATTGGTGCAACAACAAGCCACTTTTGTTTATCCCGATATAACTTTTAAATAGCTGATTTCCCATGTGCAGCCCCAGTTTTGTTCAAAGAGCCACCTGTACTTAAAATTTGGATACAGAAATTTTCTAGTAACTGTTGGTGTATTTCATCTGCAAAACGACCTTTCCTATCCGTATAAAATTTAAATAGCTGTATTCTCACTTTGGTGCAGCCAAGGTTTTGTTCAAGAGAGCCCCGACCTTCCACTAAATTTATATACAGAAATTTACTAGTAACTGTTGGTGTATCTTCATTGGTGCAAAATCCACCTTTTTGTTATCGTATATAAGCTTCTAATAGCTGTATTTCACTTTGTGTGGCCCCAGTTTTTTTTCAAATAGCCACCGACTACACTCTATGCACATTTCTCGGGCTATACCTTCTATATATTCAATATATTTTTCGTTGCCAGGCGAAGAATATTTGTAGATGGGCGTAGGAACTGTTGGTGGTATTTAATTGGTGCAAAAACCACCTTTTTTTTAATCCGTATAATGTTAAATAGCTGTATTGCACTTGGGTGGTGCCCCAGTTTTTTCAAATAAGCCACCTTGTACTTAAATTTGAAAACAGAAATTTTCTAGTAACTGTTGGTGTATGTTCATGGTGCAAAAGCCGACCTTTTCTTTCTTATCCGTATAGAGGGGGGAGGGGATAGACATCTTGGGATGTCTATTAAATAGCTGTATTGCACTTTGGAGCGGCGCCATTTTTGTTCAAAAAGAGCCAACTCTTGGCACTTAAATTTGGATACATGATAATTATCTAAGTAACTGTTGGTGTTATTCATTGGTGCAGGGAAAACCACCTTTGTTATATCTGTATAACTTTTAATTAGACATCGAGGGAAGCTACATGTACATGCACTTTTGGGCAAGCCATTTTGTTCAAAGAGCCACCTTGTACATAAATTTGGATACAGAAATTTTCTAGTTACTGTTGTGTATCCATTGCTGCAAAAACCACCTTTCTTCTATCCGTTATAACTTTTAAATATCTGTATTGCACTTTGGTGCATGCCAAGTTTGTTCAAAGAGCCACCACTTCCCCTAATTTGGATAACAGCAGACATATTCTAGGATAACTGAAGGTGTATTCATTGTTGTCAAAATCCACCTTTTGGTTAACCCGTATAACTTCTAAATAGCTGTATTGCACATTGTTGTGCCCCAGTATTTTTCAAATAGCCACCTTGTACTTAAATCTGGAAACAGAAATGTTCTAGTAACTGTTGGTGTATTTCATTGGTGTAAAACCACCTTTTGGTTATCCGTACAAACTTTGAAATAGCTGAATGGCACTTTGGTGCACGCCCCAGGTTTTGTTCAAAGAGAGCCACATTGTATAAAATTTGGATACAGAAATATCAAGTAACAGTTTGTGTATTCTTCATTGGTGCAAAAACCACCTTTTGTTATCCGTATAATCTTTTAAATAGCTGTATTGCATTTGGTGTGCCCCCATTTTTTCTCAAATAGCCACCTTGTACTTAAAATTTGGATACAGAAATTTTCTAGTAACTGTTGGTGTATTTCATTGGTGCCAAAAACCACCTTTTTTATCCGTAAACTTTTAAATAGCTGTATTGCACTTTGAGCGGCCCATTTTGTTTAAAAAAGCCACCTAGCACTTTAAATTTGGAAACAGAAATTTTCTAGTAACTGTTGGTGTATTTTAAATGGTGCAAAACCAACCTTTTTTTCTGTAAACACATTTAAAAAGCTGTATTGCACAATGGAGCGGACCCCATTTTTGTTTCAAAGGGCCACCTTGTATTTAAATTTGGAAACAGAAATTTTCTAGTAAGCTGTTGGAGTAGTTCATTGCCTGCAAAAACTACCTTTTTCTTATCTCGTATAACATTTTTAAATAGCGGTATTTCACTTTTTGGTGCAGCCCGTTTTGTTCACAAGAGCCACCTTGTACTAAATTTGGAATACAGAAATTTTGCAAGGTAACAGTTGGTGTATTCATTGGTGCAAAAAAACCACCTTTTGTTATTCCATATAACTTTTAAATAGCTTTATTTCACTTGTGTGCAGCCAGTTTTTTTTCAAAGAGCCACCTGTACTTAAATTTGGATACTAGAAAATTTTCTAGTAACTGTTTGGTGTATTTTATTGTGTGGCAAACCAACCTTCTTGTTATCCCGTATATCTTTTAAAATAGAAGTATGGCACTGTTTTTGTGACCCCAGTTTTTTTTTCCAATATGCCACCTTGTACTTAAATTTGGAAACAGAAATTTTCTAGTAACTGTTTGTGTTTTCATTGGTGCAAAAACCACCTTTTTTATCCGTATAACTTTTAAATGCTGTTAATTGCACATTTGGGTTGCGCCCCAGTTTTGTTCAAAACAGCCACCTTGTACGTTACATTTGAATACAGAAATTTTCGAGTAACTGTTGGTGTATTTCATTGGTGGCAAAGAACCACCTTTTTTATCTGTAAAACTTGTAAATAGCTGCATTTCACTTTGGTGCAGCCCAGTTTTTGTTCAAAGATCCAACTTTTACTTAAATTTTGATACAGAAATTTTCTTAGTAACTGTTTGGTGTATTTCATTGGTGCAAAAACCACCTTTTCTTATATCCGTATAACTTTTAATAGCGGTATTTCATCCTGGTGCAAGCCCAAGTTTTGTTCAAAGAGCCCCTTGCACTTAAAATTTGGATACAAAATTTTCTAGTAACTGTTGATGTATTTCATTGGCGCAAAATCCAACTTTTGTTATCTGTATAACTTTTAAATAGCTGTATTGCACTTTTTTGTGCCCCAGTTTTTTTCAAATAGCCACCTTGTACTTAAATTTGGAAACAGAAATTTTCTAGTAGCTGTTGGGTATTTCATTGCTGCAAAAACCACCATTTCTTATCCGTATAACATTGTTAAATAGCTGTATTTCACTTTGGTCAGCCCCAGTTTTGTTCACAGGCCACCTTTGTACTTAAATTTTGGATACAGAAATTTTCTAGTAACTGTTTGCGGTGTAATATTCATTGGTGCAAAAAACCACCTTTTGTTATCCATATAACTTTTAAAATAGCTGTATTTCCTTTTTTTTTTGGGTGCAGCCCAGTTTTGTTCAAAGAGAGCCACCTTGGTACTTAAATTTAGAATACAGAAATTTTCTAGTAACTGTTGGTGGTATTTCATTGTTGCAAAAACCACTTTGTTATCCTGTATAACTTTGTAAATAGCTGTATTGCACTTTGGAGCACCCCAGTTTTGTTCAAAGAGCCACCTGTACTTAAATTTTGGATACAGAAATTATCTAGTAACAGTTCGTTGTATTTCATTGGCGCAAAATCCAACTTTGTTATCACGTATAACTTTTAAATAGCTGTAATTGCACTTTGGTGTGTTCCCAGTTTTTTTCAAATAGCCACCTTGTACTTAAATTTGGAATACAGAAATTTTCTAGTAAATGTTGGTGTATTTCATTGGTGCAAAAACCCACCTTTTTTATCCGTATAACTTTTAAATAGCCTGTATTGCCTTTGTGTCGCCCAGTTTTTTTTCAAATTAGCCACCCTTGTAACTAAAATTTGGAAACAGAAATTTTCAAGTAACGTTGTTGAATTTCATTGTGCAAAAACCACCTTTTTCTTATCCCGTATCAAACTTTTAAATTAGCTGTATTGCACGTTGGAGTGGCCCAGTTTTGTTCAAAGAGCCACCTTGCACTTAAATTTGGATACAAAAATTTTCTAGTAACTGTTGGTGTATTTCATTGGTGCAAAAAACACCTTTTTTATCTGTATAACTTTTAAATAGCTGTATTTCCCTTTGGTGCAGCCCAGTTTTGTTCAAAGAGAATCCACCTTGTACTTAAATTGGATACAGAAATTTTCTAGTATCTGTTGGTGGTAAATCATTGGCTGCATAAACCACCTTTTTCTTCCTTATCCGTAAAACTTTTAAATATCTGTATTCACTTTGGTGAGCCAAGTTTTGTTCAAAGAGCCACCTTGCACTTTAAATTTGGATACAGAAAATTTTCTAGTACTGTTGGTGTATATTATTGGTGAAAAACACCTTTGTTTATCCGTATAACTTCTAAATAGCTGGTATTGCACTTGGTGATGCCCCAGTTTTTTTTTTCAAATAGCCACCTTAATACTTAAATTTGGATACAGATAATTTTCTAGTACTGTTGGTGTATTTCATTGGTGCAAAAACTCACCTTTTGATAGCCTTCTAACTTTTTAAATAGCTTTATTTTCACTTTGGGTGCAGGGCCCAGTTTTGTTCACATGATCCACCTTGTACTTAAATTTGGATACAAGAATTTTCTAGTAACTGGTGAAGATACATATGGGTTGTATGTGATATTGGACTGACACATAGGGACGTGGCAATAAACACTGTTTGTTGAGGAGCGGAGTGAGGGAGGGGGGTAACGAGGGAAGTAAGATAGCTGTAATTGCACTTGGTGGCGGGGGGGGGGGGGGCGGGGGGGGGGGGGCCGGGCGGAGGGGTTTTGTTTCAAAGAGCCACCTTGTATTAAATTTGATACAGAATTTTTCTAGTAACTGTTTGGTGTATTTCATTGGGCAAAAAACAACTTTTTCTTATACGTATAACTTTTACATAGCTTATATTGCACTTTGTTGCACCCCAGTTTTGTTCAAACCCATAGAGCCACCTTGTACTTAAATTTTGGATACAGAAATTGTCTAGTAACTGTTGCTGTATTTAATTGGTGGCAAAACCACTTTTCTATCTGTATAAGACTTTTAAATAGCTGTAATTGCACTTTGGTGCGCCCCAGTTTTTTTCAAATAGCCACCTTTACTTAAATTTGTGGATACAGACATTTTCTGAGTAAACGTTGGTGTACTTTCATTGGTGCAAAAACCAACTTTTGTCATCCGTCATAACTTTTAAATAGCTGTATTGCACTTGGTGCAACCCCAGTTTAGTTCACTGAGCCACATTTGTAACTTAAAATTTGGATAAGAAGTTTCTAGTAACTGTTCGTGTATTTCAATTGGTGCAAAAACCAACTTTTGTTATCCGTATAACTTTTAAATAGCTGTATTGCACTTTGGTACGCCCCAGTTTTTTTCAAATAGCCATGTTGAACGCCAATTTTAATAGAAACATTTTCTAGTAACTGTTCTCGTTTGTCATTGCTGCAAAAAAATAAATTTCTCATCTGTGTAACTTTTGAATAGTTTTATTGCGCTCGGTGAATCTCAGTTTGGCGCAGATCGCGCACTTGTATGATAGTTTGTTGAAAACTATCAATTCCTATCCTACTGGGCAGTTTGTAAATCCTAATCCCTGGGACTGAAGGGAAGGAACACAGTTGACTTTTGTCTTACGGTTCTTCCACCAGTACGCATTTCACAAGGGTATTTCGATAGAAACAATTCTGTTTCTAATCCTAGTAGTGCTGTTTGGAAATTAGAGGGATTTAAGAATAGCTGTGATTTGCCGTCTTTCAATAAGAGACTATCAAAAACTTTTCCATACGTTTTTAAATGTATATCTTTCTGAACATGGAGCGAAACGCAGCTGGTAAGCGAGCAAAGAGGGGTGTAAGACATGGAGATAAAGGTACGAGGGAAGGTGCTCCTTCCAGTGCTGGCGACAACATGCAAACCAGCGGATCGTCAGTTGCAGGACCGTCAGGCCTGTCATCGCTGGGTCGGTGCCGTGTGAATCTCAGTAACGAACAGCGTTGCCAATCTGTTCTTCAGTTCTTAATGCAATCTGCATCCAGCAGTCTTACCTCCTCATTCTCCCAATCACGGCCACAAATGTCGTCATCAGCATCGTCAGCATCCGTCCAACATGAAGCGAAGGCAGCCCAAATGTCAAGTCGTGTACCCACCACTGTGGATAATCCATTTTATGAAGACCTCTTTGATGACAAAATTGCGGTTGGGGTCAGAAGGCATTTCAAAAGATCAAGAGGCCAAAGTACCTTGTACTTAAATTTGGATACAGATATTTTCTAGTAACTGTTGGTGTATTTCATTGGTGCAAAAACCACCTTTTCTTATCCGTATAACTTTTAAATAGCTGTATTGCACTTTGGAGCGGCCCAGTTTTGTTCAAAGAGCCACCTTGCACTTAAATTTGGATACAAAAATTTTCTAGTAACTGTTGGTGTATTTCATTGGTGCAAAAGCCACCTTTTTATCTGTATAACTTTTTATATTTCAAAACGCTTTATTGAAAAACATGAAATAAATACAGGTATGCACCGAACACAGAGACCGAGAAAGTCTCAACTTAAAAATTGACACAAAGCAGTTTTAAGCATAGGGATACAACCATCACATTATAAAAAGGCATAAAAGTTCGTAACTTTAACATCTAAACAGTATCTAGATACAACAATACGGTATGGCAAGAGTATCAGTTTAATCAGAAATGAAGTATAAAGAATTAAAGGCAGACCGATGTTGCCAAAACAACTGTAAGGGGTGTCCACAAGGGAACCCCTTCATAAACTCAATAATGAATCAAAATATTATTCATAGAGGAATGGAGTGGAGACAATACAAAGAAATAAAAAGGGGGAAAGAGAAAGAGGGAGGGAATATTGGGGGCGCGGGAAATTTTACAAGTGGTGGGAGAGACCCAGTGGGCTAAACACATGTCGTCCTAAGGCGCTAGGAGGATGACCAGCAGGTTACCCAATGGCTTAAATACCCCTAGGCCATTTAACTCAGAAAAGTACGAAATACCGAGAGGACTGGAAAGAGAGCCCAAGGCGTCCACGTTTTCAGCCATTGTCGTACCTGTCCCGTCCCGAGGTCGCCAAAAGCTCCTCCATGTAGCAAATGTGAGTTAACCGCCGACAT
>JAODAL010086382.1:0-10268 GCA_025379985.1 Phyllomedusa bahiana | reverse complement strand
CCCCCCCAACCCCGGGCCCCCCCGCCCTCCCCCCCCCAAACCATGACCAACCCCCCATCCCATGCCCCCCCCCCCCCCAAAACCATGACCAATCCCCCCCATACCCATGCCCCCCCCCCCCCACCCCCTAACCAGGACCAACCCCCCCCAACCCCTGCCCCCCCCCCCACCCCCCCCAAAACCCCAGACCAATCCCCCCCCCCCAGTCCCTCCCCCCCCCAAAACCATGACCAACCCCCCCCATCCCCAGTGCCCCCCCCCCCCAAAACCCCATGACCCAACCCCCAAAACCCCCGAAAACCCAGACCCCCCCCAACCCAGGCCCCCCCCCCATAACCGTACAATCCCCCCTAACCCGGGCCCCTCCCACCCCATAACCTTTTCCAATCCCCCCAACCCAGTGCCCCCCCCTCCCACCCCCATAACCATGCCCAGATCCCCCCATACCCATTGGCCCCCCTCCCACCCCCATAACCATGACCAATCCCCCCCATACCCATGCCCCCCCCCCCCCACCCCATAACCAGTGACCAGATCCCCCCCATACCCAGTGCCCCCCCGCCCTCCCCCCCCATAACCATGTTCAGATCCCCCCATCCCCATGCCCCCGCCCCCCCCACCCCCAAACCAGTAAACCAGATCCCCCCCGTACCCAGTGCCCCCGCCCTCCCCCCCCCATAACCAGTGACCAAACCCCCTACCCAGTGCCCCCCCCCCACCCCCATAACCAGTGACCAGACCCCCCCCCTACCCAGTGCCCCCCCCCCCTCACCCCCATAACCAGTGACCAATCCCCCCTTTACCCAGGCCCACGCCCTCCCACCCCAAACCAGTGACCAGATCCCCCCCATACCCAGTGCCCTCCCCCCTCCCACCCCCATAACCAGTGACCAGATCCCCCCATACCCAGTGCCCTCCCACCCCCATAACCAGTCATCAGATCCCCCCATACCCAGTGCCCTCCCACCCCCATAACCAGTCATCAGATCCCCCCAGTACCAGTTCCCCCCGCCTCCCACCTACCATAAACCAAGTCATCAGATCCCACCAACCCAGTGCCCCCCGCCCTCCCAACCCCATTAACCATCATCGATCCCCCCATAACCCAGTGCCCCCCAGCCCTCCACTCCCCATAAACCAGCGACCATATCCCCCCCCAACCAGTGCCCCCCCGCCCTCCCACCCCCATAACCAGTAACCAGATCCCCCCATACACCCAGTGCACCCCCGCCCTCACCTCCCCCCATAACCAGTAACCTGATCCCCCCATACCCAGTGCCCCCCGCCCTCCCACCCCCATAACCAGTGACCAGATCCCCCCCATACCCAGTGCCCTCCCCGCGCCCCCCCACTCCATAACCAGTGACCCAGATTCCCCCCATACCCAGTGGCCGCCCCCCCCCATAACCCGTACCAGATCCCCCAACTACCCAGTGCCCCCCCTCCCTCCCACCCCCATGAAAAAACGCGACCAGTGCCCCCCGTACCCCCGGCCCTCCCACCCCCATACCCAGTGATCAGATCCCCCCATACCCAGGGCCCCCGCCGCCCCCCCCATAAAACAGTGACCAGGATCCCACCTCCCAGACCCAGTGCCCCCCGCCCTTCCTACCCCACCATAACCAGCGACCAGATTCCCCCCATCCCAGTGCCCTCCGCCCTCCCACCCCCATAACCAGTGACAGATCCCCCCCGACCCAGTGCCCTCCCCCCTCCCACCCCCATTAACCAGTGACCAGATCCCCCCTACCCAGTGCCCACCCCAGCCCTCCACCCCCATAACCAGTGACCAATCCCCCCCATACCCCAGTGCCCCCCACCCTCCACCCCATAACCCATGACCAGATCCCCCATGACCCAGTCCTCCCCCCTCCACCCCCCATAACCAGTGATCAGACCCCCCCATACCCCAGTGCCCCCCCCGTCCCTCTCCACCTCTCCCATAGACCAGCTGGACCAGATCCCCCCCATACCCAGTGCCCTCCCACCCCCATAACCAGTGACCAGATCCCCCCATACCCAGTGCCCCCCGCCCTCCCACCCCCATAACCAGTGACCAGATCCCCCCATACCCAGTGCCCTCCACCCCCCATAACCATGACCAGATCCACCCCATACCCAGTGGCCACCCCACCCTCTCACCCCCATAACCAGTGACCAGATCCCCCCCCATACCCAGTGCCCTCCCCCCTCCCACCCCCATAACCAGTGATCAGATCCCCCCCTACCCAGTGCCCCCCGCCCTCCCACCCCCATAACCAGTGACCAGATCCCCCCCATACCCAGTGCCCTCCCACCCCCATAACCAGTGACCAGATCCCCCCATACCCAGTGCCCCCGCCCTCCCACCCCATAACCAGTGACCAGATCCCCCCCATACCCAGTGCCCCCCGCCCCCATAACCAGTGACCAGATCCCCCCATACCCAGTGCCCTCTGTGACAGGGCAACTACAGGTAGTTACCTTATTTTCTGCCACATGTGGAGGTTATACCCGAGGTTCTCTATGCAACATGCCAACCAAGATACCTGCCTTGGTGGGATATGAGCCAGCTGCATGTAATTGTCAGCCTCACTAAGTGGTTGGCATGGAGTAGTATTAGTGTGGCTTTCCAGCCGTTCCTGGTCGCTCTTATTGGGAGTAGACAATGTGTTCGGTGGGTTGTTCTACTCCCCATGGCCAGGCATGATTTGGATAGGCTTGGTTTTCCTATAATAGGCTTGGCCATCAGTATACGGTGGTGTGGTTTCGTTTCCTGGAAGTTGGAGCGACGGAAGAGCGGAGGGGAAGGCTCTTACCCCAGAGGCTGAGGCCAGCAGTTGGCTGAACCTCTGAAAGCCTAAACCAGTGGAGACTAGAGTAAGACGGACTATGTCTGACTTGTACATTAGGTCTCCGACCCTATGTAGAGAGGGACGCTACTGGTTGAGTGGCCAGACGGCCGGGGTTTTGTTTCCCCTTTTTTCTGTACTTTGGCCTGCTAAAAAAATAAAGCGGGGAAGCCAATAAAAGAAACCTGGGTCCAAAGTCCCCCTGTTTGAAATGCCAACCTTCTACCCAAAGGACGGGGGTCCAAAGGGAAAATCCCCTGGGAGCCCCAAGGGCGGCTGGAGATGTGAGTTGTCCAAACTGGTGGGAGAAGGGGGCTAAGGACACCGGGGAAAGGGTTTGGGCGAAAAAGGTGGGACAAGACGTGGTCCCCTGAAGTGGATTTTGTGAATCCTGCAAGGGGTGCTGCAGCAAGATTTAAAAAATGGGGGCCTAATTGTGAAAGTTTTTGCTCAAAGTGAGAGACACCCCCAAAAAACCCGATGCTGTAGTGAAAGACTGGCTGAGTTTTTTTTTTTTTTCCCTTTTGCCATGGGAACACGGACAATGCGGAAAATGCTGCGGGGGAAACAAAGGGGGCCTACCTTGCGGCCTTTGAGCGGTTGCGCCCCGCCAGAGACTGCCAGCAGACAAATGGTAGATCCCTGGGCCGTGTCTTACTGGAAAACCCCAGAGAGCTTTTTGGCTTGCCCCTTAGGAAACCAGCTACTTAAAGTTAAAGATAGTTTTTGGGGTAGGGGTTTTAAATCCTAAACCGAAGAAACTGCGCCCCATCCAGCAGCAGGGGCCCCAGAGAGATCCCTCCCCACAGGAGTTACCTCGGGAATGGAGGGCGACAGACTTCAGGAGATGGTCTTACCAAGGAAACCCCGGCCCCATCGACGGAAAGCAGTGCTGATCCACCCCAAAAGGGCCACAAGAACCCGGGTTGCTGGGGGGGTGCATCCAAAAATGGGATTGGATTTTCCCCAGAGGGTCCCAGATGCACCCCGACACCCTACCCTTTCTGAAGACCCGCCCCGGTCTGGAAAGACGTGACCATAGTTTTTTGTGCCTGTCGGGGAATGGGGATCACTCCCAGGATGTGAAGAGTTCGGGTGGAGTTCATCCGGGCCCTGACTTTCCCCATTTTGGGCCGTTTTGGGGGAGACGGCGAGCTGGCCAGGCCCAGCGGTAAATTTTTGGGAAAAATGCCACCTGCAGGGGGTAGGTAACGGGGTGCCCAGAACTGTTGCCCGTAAAAAGTCCCAAAGAGCTGAGACTGGGGGTGTTGGATTGAGAAATTTCTGCATTTATTATTTGATATCTGAACTGGTGTCTGCAGAATGTCACAGGGAAAAAAGGCCTTTAAAAAAAATATTCATCCCATTCCTGAGAAGGGGAGGGGAGGGGCCCAGGTCATGCAGAGAAGGCCAAGTTTGAAACAGCTGCTAAAGCAAAAGCGGGATGTAGCCGGGAGGGGCCCTTTGAACAAGCACTAGATTCTATGGGGCCAGAGGGCCCAAGGGGCGCCCCAAAGGGTTGGGGGTTAAGAGTGCTAAGAGTTTTTGCGGGAGTTTTTTTTTTGGGGTGGAACCCACTGGAGAAATGTGTTACCATTTTCAGTGTCGGGTGGATCTTTTTGCTTTCCCGGTAGCAACAGGTTCCCCCTGCATTTTTACGGAAAAATCTGAGTATGAGTCCCAGAGCTGTTTTGGGAGGTGTTGGAACCAGTCAGTAAAGGTGTACCCATGACCCCCCCCAAACTGTCGTAGGAATGATAACGTGAAAGTTGCAGTGGCCCCTAAGGTTGTGGCTGAAATAGCACAATGTTGCAGGTGCGGTATGTCGGGGGATTGTGCAACCCCTAGGGTTGTGTGTCAATACAGTTCCCCTGCGGAGCTGTTGGGGTTTCCCCCTAGCAACAAGTTGTCCCCCAATCTCCTGTTGTGGGAACCGGGGAGAAAGAGTGTGGGGGCCCGAAGTTGTGGGGGAAGGGTCTGGGCCCAGCTGGTGAGTGGTCTCCCGTGCCCCCACGCACTGGTATACCTTTTTGTACCCTGCAAGTCGCAGGTAAGGGCGGATGTTGGTCCCATAAAAGAGCCTTCATTTTCAGTCTGCAGCCTGAAAGGGAAACAGGGAATGTGGGGATGTTTGTTTTCCTGCAATGGTGGGAGACTAATTTAATGAGGGTGTGTCCAGACTCTGAGGTGTATGCCTGCTGAATGCGCCTCAGATAGTAGAAAAAACCTGTGTCAGGGAACTGTGGGGGACGGTATACACGGATTCCTTTTGTCCAGTAGTTTCTGTGTAGCCCTAGCTTTTTCTGCCAGCTCACAAAAAATGCGTGATGGGAAACAGTGATGCTAGACACCACGGGAGGGTGAAGGGGTTGAAACCTTTTGAGAGGGAGGTGAGCGGTTTAAATCCCCCAAAAAAAGAAGTGCCCGTTCTGGGCAGCGATAAATTCTCCCCAGAGGGTTTTGGGGGACGTAGTAACCGATCACAGAGGTATATTTCTTGGTTTGGGCCACCTACAGGGGGGTGCCATTTTTAGCCCAAAACCCCCTACGCTATTTAGGTTAAACATGTCACTGAGTTGTAATGTGAACACAGCCATATTTGTGTCAAGTGGGAGGATCAAAGGAGGGGGCCGGGATGCTATGACTGATGTCCATTTCTGAAAAGTGTCTGTCATTAACTCCGGTTTGTTGTGATTTCAGGTTGGAAGAGGTGGGTATCCCCGATAGAAAAGGGGAGTTTTCCCCTTTGAAATGGTCATGGGGATGGAAAAGCAAAATCTCCATCCCTTATGCAGAGTGTCTGCTGCAGAAAGTGCCAGGAGAAGTGTGCATGGAGAATGTGTCCTCTGTCACTGGTTTTAGGTGCCAGGAAGGTATAGGGGAGACCAAGGGTCTTTAAAAGGGTTGCCCTGGTGCCGAAACCCTTTGCATGCCCGCGAGTGGGGTCTTTAATTGCAGAAAATGCAGATTTTTGACTCCCTTTTTTACAATATAAGCCGCCTCAAGTGGTCACCACAATCAAATACCCGTGGGAATCTGTAAAGCCAGGTAGTGCCAGCGACCCCCGTTCATCAAAGGTGTGCAGGGAAAAGGGGCCAACAGATGGTGAAAGGGTCTTTCACCTTGGGGACAAGTGTAGGAGGGGCCAGGATCCCCCGACATTAAAAGTCCCCAGTTAAAAAGGCTGAGATTTTCGAAAAGGTTCCCAGTTAGGGATTGTCTGCAATAACCCCCGCGATCATTGACCCAGGTTATGGGTGGCACAGAGGTAAATGGGAACATCGGGCCTACGCAGGGAGAGTACGTCACTGAGGTGGTCACTGAGATAGACCCCATGTCGGCTTACCAAGAGCGGAGCTTTGGGTTAGAAAAATTAAGGCTGTATTGATCCCAAAAACAAAAATGGTCGGGGGGAAAAAGAGGGTGGGAGGAAGAGAATTTGGGGCTATTATGATCCTGCAGACCAACGGTAGTGGGGTTTTTTTTTTTCGGGCGCCCCCCTTTAGGCTGTGGTGGGTAGAACCCGAGAGGTTGCTGTCATTACTGCTTGCTCTGTGCTAGGGTGGTTGCGGGGACTAACCCCGGGGCCCTTTTGCTGAAAGAACCCCAAAAAAGTAAAACACTTTTCTCAGTGGGCACAAAACCCTGGTACCCCGGTGTGGGAGAAGGCTACAAGGGTGTATGGGTCTTTGGGGTTATCGGAGTAGCCTTTAAAGTCACAAGTGGGTGAAGGTGGGGACATCCCGCAACGAGGGAGATACTCGTGCCCCCGTATAAGTGGCGGGAAACTGCTGTGGCCGTTATGAGGGGAGCGCATGTATGAGCCCCTGGTACTGTTTTTTGGAAATGTACTTGCCCCTGTAATGTATGGGGATTTTCCCCCTAGCAACAGGACCAAGGAAAAAAGGGGAAAAGGGGGAATGTATGGGTCCGATGTTCCAGCAGAAAAACAGTGTTGCCTGGGGTTATTGGGGAAAAGGGGGGGAAAAGGGGTTCCGGGGAAAAGTGGGGTCTTTCCCCAAAAGGAATGCAAAATAAGCGTGTGGTCGATTCCCCCTGTTGGAGTTTTGATCCTGGGGGAAGGTTTTTGCAGGTGAAAAGCCCCACGGGGTTTATCAAGGGAGGGATTGACAGGGGGAATACAGGGAATTTTCCTTTTCTGCCATAGTTTGGGGTTTACCCCAGTTTTTCCTATGCAACATGCCACCAAAGGGTACCTGGCCTTTGGGGGGGATAAAAGGGCCAGCTGCATGTATTGTCAGCCTCACTAAAGTGGTTGGCAATGGAGAAAGTATTAGTTTGGCTTTTCAGCCGGTCCTGGGTCGGCTCTTTTTGGGGAGTAGACAATGTGTCGGGTGGGTGTCTACTCCCCATGGGCCGGGCCCCAGGATTTGGATAGGGCTTGGTTTTCCTATAAAAGCTTGGGCCATCAGGTATACGGGGGTGTGGTTCGTTTCCTGGAAGTGGAGCGACGGAGAGTGAGGAGAGGCTCTACCCCAGAGCTTGAGGCCAGCGGGGTGGCTGACCTCGAAAGCCTAAACCAGTGGAGACTGGTAAGACGGACTATGTCTGACTGGACATTAGGTCCAACCCAAATGTAGAGAGGGACGCTACTTGTGTAGTGATGGCCAAGACGGCCAGGTTTTGTTTTACCTGTTTTCTGTACGTGTGCCGTGCTAAAGAAATAAAGCTGGTGGAAGCCAGACTGAAAGAAACCTGGTGTCCCCAAGTGCCCTGTGTGAAAGTCCCAACCGTTCTAAAAAGGGAAACGGCGTCCAAGAGCGGAATATCCCCCCGGGAAAGACCCAAGATGGCGGCTGGAGGCATGTGAGTTGTCACACCTCCACCCCCATAACCAGTGACCAGATCCCCCCCATACCCAGTGCCCCCCGCCCTCCCACCCCCATAACCAGTGACCAGATCCCCCCATACCCAGTGCCCCCCGCCCTCCCACCCCCATAACCAGTGACCAGATCCCCCCCATACCCAGTGCCCCCGCCCTCCTACCCCAATAACCCGTGACCAGATCGCCCCCATACCCAGTGCCCCCGCCCTCCTACCCCCATAACCAGTGATCAGATCCCCCCCATACCCAGTGCCCCCCCCCGGCCCTCCCACCCCCATCACCAGTGACCAGATCCCCCCCCCCGACCCAGTGCCCCCGCCCTCCCACCCCCATAACCAGTGACCAGATCCCCCCCCTTACCCAGTGCCCCCGCCCTCCCACCCCCATAACCAGTGACCAGATCCCCCCATACCCAGTGCCCCCGCCCTCCCACCCCATAACCAGTGACCAGATCCCCCCCATACCCAGTGCCCTCCCACCCCCATAACCAGTGACCAGATCCCCCCATACCCAGTGCCCTCCCACCCCCATAACCAGTGACCAGATCCCCCCCATACCCAGTGCCCTCCCCGCCGCCCCACCCCCCATAACCCGTGACCAGATCCCCCACCCAGTGCCCCCGCCCTCCCACCCCCATAACCAGCGACCAGATCCCCCCCATACCCAGTGCCCTCCGCCCTCCCACCCCCATAACCAGTGACCAGATCCCCCCATCCCCACTGCCCCCCCCCCACCCCCATAACCAGTGACCAGATCCCCCCCCTACCCAGTGCCCCCCGCCCTCCTACCCCAATAACCAGTGACCAGATCCCCCCCATACCCAGTGCCCCCCCCTCCCACCCCCATAACCAGTGACCAGATCCCCCCATACCCAGTGCCCCCGCCCTCCTACCCCCATAACCAGATCCCCCCCCTACCCAGTGCCCCCGCCCTCCTACCCCCATAACCAGTGACCAGATCCCCCCCATACCCAGTGCCCCCCGCCCTCCCACCCCCATAACCAGTGACCAGATCCCCCCCATACCCAGTGCCCCCGCCCTCCCACCCCCATAACCAGTGACCAGATCCCCCCCATACCCAGTGCCCCCGCCCTCCCACCCCCATAACCAGTGACCAGATCCCCCCATACCCAGGGCCCCCCGCCCTCCCACCCCCACCCCCCTCACCAGATCCCCCCTATACCCAGTGCCCCCGCCCTCCCACCCCATAACCAGTGACCAGATCCCCCCAGACCCAGTGCCCCCCGCCCTCCCACCCCCATAACCAGATCCCCCCATACCCAGTGCCCCCCGCCCTCCCACCCCCATAACCAGTGACCAGATCCCCCCCATACCCAGTGCCCCCCACCCTCCCACCCCCAGTGATCAGATCCCCCCCATACCCAGTGCCCCCGCCCTCCTACCCCCATACCCAGTGATCAGATCCCCCCCATACCCAGGGCCCCCGCCCTCCTACCCCAATCACCAGTGATCAGATCCCTCCATACCCAGTGCCCCCCGCCCTCCCACCCCCATAACCAGTGATCAGATCCCCCCATACCCAGTGCCCCCCGCCCTCCCACCCCCATAACCAGTGACCAGATCCCCCCCATACCCAGTGCCCCCCGCCCTCCCACCCCCATAACCAGTGACCAGATCCCCCCCATACCCAGTGCCCTCCCACCCCCATAACCAGTGACCAGATCCCCCCCATACCCAGTGCCCTCCCACCCCCATAACCAGTGACCAGATCCCCCCCATACCCAGTGCCCCCCACCCCCATAACCAGTGACCAGATCCCCCCCTACCCAGTGCCCCCGCCCTCCCACCCCCATAACCAGTGACCAGATCCCCCCATACCCAGTGCCCTCCCCCCTCCCACCCCCATAACCAGTGACCAGATCCCCCCATACCCAGTGCCCCCGCCCTCCCACCCCCATAACCAGTGACCAGATCCCCCCATACCCAGTGCCCCCCGCCCTCCTACCCCAATAACCAGTGACCAGATCCCCCCCATACCCAGTGCCCCCGCCCTCCCACCCCCATAACCAGTGACCAGATCCCCCCATACCCAGTGCCCTCCCCCTCCCACCCCATAACCAGTGACCAGATCCCCCCCATACCCAGTGCCCCCCACCCTCCCACCCCCAGTGACCAGATCCCCCCATACCCAGTGCCCCCGCCCTCCCACCCCCATACCCAGTCATCAGATCCCCCCACACCCAGTGCCCCCGCCCTCCCACCCCCATAACCAGTGACCAGATCCCCCCCATACCCAGTGCCCCCCGCCCTCCCACCCCCATAACCAGTGACCAATCCCCCCATAACCCAGTGCCCCCACCCCTCCCACCCCCATAACCAGTGACCAATCCCCCCCCTACCCATGCCCTCCCACACCCATAACCATGACCAATCCCCCCATACCCATGCCCTCCCACCCCCTAACCCGATCCCCCCAACCCTGCCCCCCCACCCCCCTAACATGACCAAAACCCCCCCACCCCGTGCCTCCCCCCCCCCTAACAGTCATCAATCCCCCCCCTACCCCTGCCCCCCCCCCCCCACCCCCATAACCAGTGACCAAACCCCCTATCCGTGCCCCGCCCTCCACCC
>JAODAL010086381.1:0-10268 GCA_025379985.1 Phyllomedusa bahiana | reverse complement strand
CCAACTTGCCCGGGTAATCCAGACCCATTCTTGATTTATAATCCGCCCCCCAGACTTAATTTTTGATCAAAGACATTAATGAGTTTTGATTACCAACCTTTTTCCTTATCCAGACTCCCCCCTAAAATTTCCCAGACCCCAAACTACAACTAAAAATTCAAGACCAGACCTAATTTTATAAGTCAGACCTCCAAATTCAGACTCTAGGCTAGACCTTACTATTCAGACTACAGTCTAGACCTAATAATCGAGACCGAAAAAAAAATCATAACCAGCCCCAACCAACCTTTGTAAAAAAATTCATACTTGATTTGGGTAAAAAGACTTTATACTTGATCTAAAATTTTCAGACCTAATTTTGCCCTTTAAAATTTTAGTTCCAAAACCAATTAAAAATTAAGCCCGACCTGAATTTATCATTCAGACATCCCGACCCCCGACCAATTAAAATTTTTTTCAAAATCAACCCCCCAAACCCCATTATTTTTAATTTTTAGTCTAGACCCCAGGTCTCATTATTCAGATTCTAGTCTAGAAAATAAACAGAAAACCTAAAATTTGAATTGTAATCCCCCTCCGATTGACCTGGTAATCCAGACCTCATTCTTGATTTGGTAATCCATACCCCTGACTTTACCTGATAATCTAGACTTCATACTTGACCTAATAATTCAGACCCTAGACTTAATCTGATAATCCAGATTCCAGACTTTACCTGATAATTCAGACCCCAAAGTAGACCAAATAATTCAACCCCAGACTTGAATTTTATAATTTTGTAATTCAGACCCTATTCCATACCCTTAAAGGGGTTGTCTCACTACATTGATTCATCTCACCTCAGGCCTGTTTTCTTGGTTTCACTTTGAATTCAGGGGCGTGTTTCTTGGCTTCCAATATGCTGCAGTAGAAGCCAGGTCTGTAGCTATAGCAACCAGTGCTGGCAGCCTATCAGGAGAGATCAAACAGGTCTGTAGCTATAGTGACCTGAGGAGCTGATGCAGCCCATACAAGAAGGGATATTTAGGAACAGGTAGGACACTGCTATTGGACACATATTGCAAAGTGACCTGTTTTTGCAAGATCTTTAACATAAAAAGCAGCAATCCTTGTAGTGAGACAACCCCTTTAAATGTAGACTCTAGACTAGCTTCATTATTCAGACCCCAGTCTAGACCTGATAATTCAAACCCCAGACCACACCATGTACGGTGGCCTCCTGGGGCTAATCCTGACATTGCAGCAATGCTAATAGTATAGTTATCCCCTAATATAGGGGTCCACATAATAGCGCAATTGTTGCATGCACATTCCCCGCACACTGACATTTGAGTTTCTGGGTGTAATATTGTACAGAGGCCGGACAGTTCTTCACACAATGATGCATTTGACCAGTAACATTACATTATAATAATCCAGCCTGGCCACTTGTTATCCCATAATGCATGACGTGAATAAACTCTGCCATTTCCTATGTCCGTGCAGGTCAGGCTCCACATAGTGTTGTATTTATTCAGCTTTGCTCTATACATTCCACTTGCCTGGCCGCTGGACAGAGGGTCAGTGTATGCATGAGCGCAGCAGAAATAACAGTGCATTGTGTTTCAGTAGAAGCCATAGTATTGACTTCTCCACTAATCTAAAAAATGTGCACCCCACTGGGATATTCAATCAGCGCGGATAAGGGTCATTAATGTCTGCTGGTTATGACTGATTGCATAAAATGCCTGATGCTAATGATTCATGAGCGAGCTGGTAATTTACAAAGATGGCGGTCTGTTCCAGATGTAGCAGAGCTGAGTTTGTGCATTGGAAGGGTTTGCTAGTGAAACCAACTGTTATCATTGCAAGCTTAAAGGGGTTTTTCCACAATCTAATTTCATACCTCCTGTATCCAGCTTTTCAGCTCAGTGTGCTCAGGAGGGGGCGTATGTGGTTTGTTTGAATTGCATATCATGTGACCCAGCAGGATGCCAACACCAGGCCTTTCCTCTCTCTAGTCAAAAAAAGATTTGTTTATGTAAAGCATTGAGAGTAGCTGAGAGGTAAAGTTTTTGCCTCCAGGCACAAGGGTCTTAGGTTTTAAATCCCTGCAGGAACCAAACCTGTGGATTTTATTTCTCTTTATCAATGCACAGACCTGATTGAGGTTTCTATTTTTTAATTATTTGCACTGTGCTAAGGAGTACAGAGGACGGGAGTACAATGACAGCATCTGGGGTTTGAACACTCAGTAGCTACCTGAGAAGAGAGGTGATGTCTGAGCATGTGCGACCAGGAGTGAGGAGCTCTCAGCCCTGGTCGTATCCCCTGGAGACGAGCTGTAAACAATGGATCACTAAAGGAGCAGCTAAAATAAAAACGGTGCAGAATTTTTAATAATGATGAATGGTGAAAATGTTTGTTATTTTAATTGCAAGCTTCCCACGTCAATTTTAGTTCGTGGCAAAACCTCTTTAACTCTGCTATCTGCTGGCCCAACTGGTATATATGTGGTGCCTTATACACAATTTTTTATCAAGTATGTATTTATTATGACTTGTTGGAGAGCATAGAAAGATATTTGTTACTAGTTTCAATATACTGATTTACATGCTCTTCTCCAAAAGCTAAATAGTACTAGTCAACTCTGCTGGATCATTCGGAAGACTTTCAGAAAAAAGGAAGTCCTCCCGATCTCCTGGGAGAGTTGGTAAGTCTCCCGGGCAGGCTGGATAATGCGGGCTCAGAGTCCGTGCATATAACATCTGCAGCAGGAGACAGCTGTAATGTATTACTGGATATGGAGCTAATCTCCCAGACGTTTAACCCCCCTCACCAAATCAAGGCACTTAGGTATTTAACAGAGGAAGGGAACTCCCTCTGTCTAGACATCGGCGCCCTACAAATGCAATCGCTGGGTGCAGATGGTTGCTATGGCAGCTGCCCGCAGGCTATTGCCTCCAGCCCCTCCATGCATGAAGCCAATTAGGTTTGCAACAGTCAGGGCTTAATAGGCTTCATGCACTATTACACAGTAACACAAATAGGCTTCAAAGTATTGCTATGTATTAAATGTATTGCATAATGTAGTCTCTTAATGGGACAAAAAATAAATTAAAAGAAAAACGCCCCCTGAGAATTGGTGCATACAAAAGTGGCGAGGATGTTGGATTTGGACCAGTTTTTGGCACACAACAGTTCACAACAGTATGTCGGGCTGGCGCTATGACCATGGCCATCTTTTGAGCACACTAGGCAGTTGCCTGGGGCACCACAAGTATTGGGGCCCCAGGTGCGGTATGCTTGTCCCAGGAATACAAGAAACATACCCTGGATCCCTTGGTTGGCTTTGCTTATTTAACTGTTTGTGTGTTTTTAGGACGTGCAAACAAATAAAAACCATGGTGGAGAAGGGAGCCAAAGGCTCCCTGCCCTGCCAATTAGTCTTGTAGACTGCTGCCGGTGTCCAGAGATAAGTGGCGTGATAATATGGGTGGCTTGGGGGTGGGGGGGGGGGGCTAGAAGCATGGCCTATTGTGTGTCATGCATTTGGACAGGGCCCACGGCAGTGTTCTACCCAGGGCCCCATAATGCTTTTAAGACGGTTCTGGCTATGACACTGCTTTGGGCGGACATCATGCCAAATAACTGGTGCAGCACCGTTCATACATGTTGCCCAATGGGTTTCTCCTTGCCCATAATGATCCAATTCATATAATTATTTTGTTATTGCAAACTCCCCCAAAACATCCCAGAGATTTCTGCAAAGAGAGAAGATCTCCCGCACTCCCTGGAGGGCTAGCAAGTCTCCGGCAGCCATTTGGCTCCTGAATAGTCATGGCACCAGGTTTAAGCATCACAAGATGCTGCTTGATGTACCTTGGTGCAAAAGGTTGGAGTAGCAGCAATATTGTATTGTCTAGCTACGGACATGCGCACGGCTTTTTTGCGCCTGGTTTTTCTAGAGGGAAGTTGAGTGATGTGGCCCTTTTTGGATTCTGGGTAGACTACCCAATGACCAAGCAAACTAAAGCACTTTCCTCCAGAGTGGTCACAAAGTTCCATAATGGGGGTGTGGTTTTGTGTAAAAGGGGGTGTCATGTTAAAATGAGGGTGTGGTTTATGCAAAAATTTTGGGGGCAGCACAAGTAGCACGCCCCAAATCGTAATCTTCTTGAAGTACACTTTCAAAAGTTGGCAAGTATGAGCTAAATCTGGAATTCTGGTGCCTCCATATAACACCATATTATAAGGTTATTCTCCTCTAAGAGCAACGCTTCCTTCTACCTCTGTAACACACATAGAGCTGGACAGGAGTGAACACAGACATCAAAGGTGCCCTGCCAGTGGCAGACTGGGATGCCTGGAGAGAGATTCTTGGAGTCCACCAGTGGAACTGATTTTTAGGGCACTCCAGTGGAGGTGATTCTTGGTTCCCGTTAGTGGAAATGATTTGTAGGGCTCACTAGTGGAGTTTATTCTTGGGGCCCACCAGTAGAGTTGATTCTTTGGCTCACCAGAGGAGATGATTCTTGAAGCTACCAGTGGACTTGATTCTTGGCTCCCACCAGTGGAAATGAGTCTTGGGGCCCACCAGTGGAGATGATTATTGGAGCCCACCAGTGGAGTTGATTCTCGGGGCCCACCAGTGGAGTTGAGTCTCGGGGCCCACCAGTGGTGTTGAGTCTTGGGGCCCACCAGTGGAATGGAGTCTTGGGGCCCACCAGTGGAGTTTATTCTTGGGGCCCACCAGTGGAGTTTATTCTTGGAGCCCACCAGTGGAGTTTATTCTTGGAGCCCACCAGTGGAGTTTATTCTTGGAGCCCACCAGTGGAGTTTATTCTTGGAGCCCACCAGTGGAGTTGACTCTTGGAGCCACCAGTGGAGTTGTCTTGGGTGCCCACCAGTGGAGTTTATTCTTGGGTGCCCACCAGTGAAGTTTATTCTTGGAGCCCACCAGTGGAGTTTATGCTTGGAGCACACCAGTGGAGTTTATGCTTGGCGCACACCAGTGGAGTTGATTCTTGGGGCCCACCAATGAAGATTCTTGGAGCCCACCAGTGGAGCTGATTCTTGGAGCCCACCAGTGGAGTTGATTCTTGGAGGCTACCAGTGGAGTTGACTCTTGGGGCCCACCAGTGGGTTTGACTCTTAGGGAGCACACAATCCCTGCAGTGAGTATCACAGATCCATAGGCACACTATGTAACATTATAGCGTGTCTCTCTGTGGCACGCTGTTCTGACCTTCCATTATACCTTTGCAGTATGACCTCTCTGCCGCAAGAATCAAGTCCACTGGTGGGCCCCACGAGTCAACTCCTTAGAGAACTGGTCCCACTTGCACACGACTCTCCATTCAGTTCTATGGGAATTCCCAGTACAAGGGAGCGGAATGTTCTCTACTGTACCATAGAACAGAATGGAGAGTTGAGTGCTAATGTGACCAGTTCTCTATACTGACCAAACACTTTCAGAGGCCCATACCTGAGATAGGTGCAGGTCCCAAAGGTGGGACCCACACCTATTACACTTTAATATCACGTTCTATCGATATCGCATCAAAGTCTATGGTGGAAACCCCCCTGTAATGGTTTCTTTTGCAAATACTTTAAAATGGAGTTGACCTTGCAGCAGTCATTAAAAACCCAATAATTCATCTGTGCTGGTGACACCTCCAAAGTCCGCCTCGGAGTCCACGTAGCGGAGATGTTTGTGAGCCGGTCTTGGCCATTGATTGACTCATTGGGTTAATACGTGACATTTGTGCAGCAGTTTTGCTGACGGTGTGGAGATCGGGGACACGGCAGGTTGACCGTGACAAAACACTGCAGTTTCCTGGATGTGGGCTATACTTTAATGCAGGATAGTCAGCACAATGTCAGGAGGGGGCCGCAGTGTCATCTCAGTCAGTTTCCTAGGCATGTTTGCTGAAGGAAGTGAGGATGTGCTGGGTCTTCACAACTGATAATGTATGTGCAGAAATGACAGATATTCTGTGGAAATGTGGAAAATGCTGAGCTAAGATGTTATCTGTCCTCTGACATAGAGGTAGGACTAGATCCTGCCAGAGTCAGCACCACCGCAGCTCAGAGACATAAATCTGCCACAGTGTTCAAGGCGAGACCAGCTGTTATTTGATACCCGTACTGGCATGTTCATTTTACCCAGCTATGAGAAGAGATCAGCAGCTGCCAGGCTCCGTTGGCGCCGCTTATCTTGGAGAACAAGACAGTATATCAGAAGCTATTCAACTGAACTGCTCTGTTCTTATCTTGACATTAGTGTCTTTAGATCCCATGACATGACATTGGGTCCTCACCACCTAATGACAGCTATAAATAATACCGCAATATATCAGAAAATCCACATAGTAGTGGTGCCCTACAGCATAGAAACATGAGATAGGCCCCCACCACCTAATGATAGCTATAAATAATAACGCCATGTATTAGAAAATCCACATAGTAGCACTAGAAAGGGTCAAATAGGAACATATCAAGCTGCCCCACCATCTAATACCACCATATATCAGATAGCCCACATAGTAGTGCTATAGAGCACCATAGTAACATGAGATAGGCCCCCACCACCTAATGACAGCTATAAATAATACCACCATATATCAGAAAACCCACATAGTAGCGCTAGATAGGGCCCCATAGCAACACAAGATAGGCCCCCACCACCTAATGACAGCTATAAATAATACTGCCATATATCAGAGACCCCACATAGTAGTGCTAGATAGGGCCCCATAGCAACATGAGATAGGCCCCCCCCCACCTAATGACATCTATAAATAATACTGCCATATATCAGAGAACCCACATAGTACTACTAGATGGGGCCCAACCACCTAATGACACCTATAAATAATACTGCCATATATCAGAGAACCCAAATAGTAGTGCTATAGTAAGTAAACACTACATAGCAACATGAAATAGGCCCCCACCACCTAATGACACCTATAAATAATGCCATCATATATCAGAGAACCCACATAGTCGTTCTAGATAGGGCTCCATAGCACCGTGACCTTGGGTCCCCACCACCTAATGACAGCTATAAATAATACCGTCATATATCAGAGAACCCACATACGGTAGTGATGCTAGATAGGGCCCCATAGCAACATGTCAAGGGGCCCCACCACCTAATGACACCTATAAGTAATACCACCATATATCAGAGAACCCACATAGTAGTGTTATAGGGCACCATTGCAACATGAGATACGCGCCCATCACCTAATGACAGCTAATACTGCTATATATCAGAGACCCCACAAAGTAGTACTAGATAGTTCCCCATAGCAACATTCGATAGCCCCCCCCCCACCTAATGACACCTATAAATAATACTGCCATATATCAGAGACCACACGTAGTAGTGCTAGATAGAGCACCATATCAACATGACATGGGGCCCAACCACCTAATGACACCTATATATAATACCGCCATATATCCGAGAACCCACATAGTAGTGCTAGATAGCAGAAAGCCACCAACTTGGTATTTCCTACAAAATAAAATTCACTGTTCTTGCATCTAGGTGGGGGCCCCCAACTTCTGGGCCCCATAGCAGCTGCTACAGCTAAGGTTACGCCCATGGTGGTGGACTGATAACATCTATACACCGCAGCCACTTTGGATTGGGCCATTGTTTGCACCTCTATATGAGACTGTCCTGGAATACACAGTAGCTTGCCATTCTGTAAAGTGAAGGAGATGAGCAGCTGTCAGACCTTGTTGGTGCCGCTTATCTCATGGAACAATATAGTATAACAGGAGCCATCCAACCTGTAAACTTTCATGTCCCATTAGGGAGGTTCGGAAAAGTATCGTTGAACTTCAGATTTCATTAACAATTCAATTTGGTTGAATTTTGGGCAGAATTTGTGGAAAATTTGTCCCAAACTCTATTCTAACCCTAATACCCTATGCTAACCCTAACCTTAAAGGGACAACAACATCAAAATTTCTTTTTACCTATTGACAAGCCATATGAGACGATTATATGGATTTTTCTTATGTACTTTTTTTTTTTTTTTTAAAGTTCTCCTATGTACATTACGCTCTCTGATTTCCCCTCTATGAGCTCTGATAGCACGGCTATGAGAGGATGGTTTGATGGTTGGCTCTGGTCTGAGAAGTGTACATATTATCAGAAAAAGATTACCCTATTTTACTTTCATGTATTGCTTGGGGTCTAGTATAATCGTATCTATCCCTGTATAAAGAACAACAGAGCAGTTATAACCTACTATTTGTAATGAGACTACATAGAGATAAACAGTAGCTGCAGTAAACTGAAATCAGTCCACTCTGCTGATTCTTTAGGTCATGTTTTGCTTTTGCCATTGCCCTGAAGTCTAGTATAATCTTATCTTTCCCCGTAGAGAGCACAATAAAGCAATCATTATGTCATTACCTACTATGTGTAACAAGACTACATAGAGATAAACAGTAGCTGCAGTAAACTGAGATCAGTCCATCATGCTGATTCTGTATGTCGTGTATTACTCTTGTCATTGCCCTTAAGTCTGATATAAACTTATCTGTCCCTGTGGAGAGAACAATAGCGCAATCATTATGTCATTACCTATATGTGTAACAAGACTACATAGAGATAAACAGTAGCTGCAGTAAACTGAGATCAGTCCACTCTGCTGATTCTATATGTCCTGTATTGCTCTTGTTATTGCCCTGAAGTCTATTATAATCTTATCTGTCCCTGTAGATAGAACAATAGAGAAATCATTATGTCATTACCTACTATGTGTAACAAGACTACATAGAGATAAACAGTAGCTGCAGTAAACTGAGATCAGTCCACTCTGCTGATTCTATATGTCCTGTATTGCTCTTGTTATTGCCCTGAAGTCTAATATAATCTTATCTGTCCCTGTGGAGAGAACAATAGATCAATCATTATGTCATTACCTACTATGTGTAACAAGACTACATAGAGATAAACAGTAGCTGCAGTAAACTGAGATCAGTCCACTCTGCTGATTCTATATGTCCTGTATTGATCTTGTTATTGCCCTGAAGTATAATATGATCTTATCTGTCCCTGTAGAGAGAACAATAGAGAAATCATTATGTCATTACCTACTGTGTGTAACAAGACTACAAAGAGATAAACAGCAGCTGCAGTAAACTGAGATCAGTCCACTCTGCTGATTCTATATGACATGTATAGCTCTTGCTATTGCCCTGAAGTCTATTATAATCTTATCTGTCCCTGTGGAGAGAACAATAGAGCAATCATTAAGTAATTACCTACTATGTGAGACTACATAGAGATAAACAGCAGCTGCAGTAAAGTGAGATTATTCCACTCTTCTGATTCTATATGTCATGTATTGCTCTTGCCAGTGCCCTATTAGTCTAGTATAATCTTATCTGTCCCTGTGGAGAGAACAATAGAGGAGTCATTATGTCATTACCTACTATTTGTAATGAAACTATATAGAAATAAACTTCAGCTAAAGTAACATTTTCCAGTAATGTTGGTTATAACAAAAATACTCCTTTCTGATAGCGGTGTCCCTTTAAGCCCAGTTTAGGTTTACAGTTTAATAGGATCTGGGATCAGAATATCCCAAATAATTTGACAAGTTCAGCTGAACTATTGTTGAACCAAAAAGAGACCTTTTAAATCAACTCTACTGAAAAGCAAAGGTTTTCTTATTTGGATGCTGTGGGGGTAGCGGCTGCCAGTCATCCCCAATGAAGGTGACTGTGTGGGCACATGTTAATGGTACCATGATTGACCAATGCTGGGCATCAGGGGTCACATCTCCATAATTTTAGGATATTTCATTTTTAGCAGTTGCCCCTCAGACTCAGGTGTCAGAGAAGACACAAGAGTCCCTGTATCATATAAGAAGACACATTTTACATGGGGCCCTGTGTCAGAATTTGCACGGGGTCCCCAAGTTTTAGGATGGTAAAGCATAGCCTGGGGCATATGAAATCAAATGGTATTGGTGTTTTTGGTTTTTTTTTATTTAAAATGTCATGCTAATCCCCATTCTGGCTGGAGTGTCCCTTTAAATGGGATGTTACTGTTTCACCGAGGAGCGCTGCATCTGTTTTTTGAGAGGAACCGGATGATGATCTGATGAGAAATGCCTGTTCCTGCTGTCACATTGGGTTCTGCTCGGTGTGGTCACAGCTGCTCTATCGGAGAGACGCACTGACATATGGAGAACAGCAGAGGTGAACGACACCGACCATAGACCAGGGAAAATTTTCACCCACTTCCCAGGCGC